>JAMKCH010032349.1:0-15803 GCA_023653785.1 Ophioderma brevispina | reverse complement strand
TTTATGTTAAAGTCTATGTATTACTGATGAGAAAGTTGAGTCTAATGTTTCTCTATTCGATCTTGTGGAAAAATTCTGTATAGAATGGGTCTAAGGTAATCACATTTTCTGTGATGGGTGCGGCAGTAGTAAACAGGAACTAAGTCAGCACGGAGTTGGATAAAAACCCAGTAAGTGACGTCATGCTCTAGAGAGAGGGAGCACAATTCGTCTTGTAAATGCACGAAGGTCGTTAAGTGGCAATAGCACCCGTGATAGATCTGTTGTGCTGCCATGTATTAGGTAACTCTCAATGAACTTTCCTTGTGTCTGTGGTTCTTGAAATGGTTCAAGATTCTTGAAATGGTTCAAAGGCCACTGTCCAGAAGCTTTGAATATAGTTGATTTGATGTATTTCTGAACAAATGGCAGCTATGCGCTCTACAAACTTCTGGTTCACAAGACAAGAACTTGGCAGACAATTACTAATAGAAGGGAATAGCCAATCAATTGTTATCTCAGATGTTGGCAGGTATCTTGAATTAAAGGGATAAGCAGTGATTTGCTAATCTTGAACATCAAAAAAAAAATCTTAAAATCTTGGCAATGGTAACTTGTACTTGGCATAGAGTGGGCAACAGTAACTGCAAGTTGGTTGGTGTTGAAATCTGGGGATTAAAGACAAAACAGTAATTTTATTAATATGTCCGGTGCTCGACCATAGGACATTGCGCAAGCGTCCACACAACTTGTTTTTGATGGTTATGGCAACAGTGGACCGCTGATTCCAATTCTGGATGATGCCACTTTGGCATCGTTGAGCATTTTGAGATGCGAGGGAAGGGGTTGGTGGTAATTTAACAGGGGTAAAATTTGTAAATGTTCACCCCGCTTGTGGATTTGAAAATATGTATAGAAGTGTTTATATTGTCATAAGGTTTAAAAAAAAAGGTATAGTTTGTATACCTGCAACCTTTTGTGTTTCACTACAGACCAAATTTGTTCAAGGTCATATGGGATGAAATATTTAAACGATCGAGTGGTTTCAGAATTGGTTCAAATGGTTGTCTATGGGAATGTTAAAACAGAAAATAAACATTTTACTCATGTCCAATCATTGCTAAGGGATCTAACAGAGACTAAAAATGATAACCCCCATAGCCCTGTGGACTTCTCCATTCTTCCCCCTAATTTATACCACAAATGTCCAACTAAGTGTGTAACCTATATTTGACATGTACTATCAAACAGAATAAGAAGAATTTGAGCCCATTTTGAAAAGCATCTGGCTATCTCAAATTGTTGACCCCCGGATGACCTTGAACCTTTAGACTTGTGTGTTAAAATCCATGTCCAGATATAGAAAATATACCTTTTGTTAATCAATGGACAAGATGAACATGACTACCACCTTTTACCCCAGTATGAAGCATTTACAAATTTACCCCTGTTCATTTCCCCCACACTTATTCAAAAATTGCCTCAAGGATGCCAAAGTGGATCATCCAGATTTGATTCAGTAGGTAAATCTTGCCTAGCCTAGAAACCATCAAATCATTTTTGTGTGACTCTTCGCAAGGTCACAGCAAGGTTCTTTGGCCGCGCACCAGACATAATATGGTATAAAAAGCTGATTGAGATCAGAAAGAAAAGCACTCCCTGCAAATGTTACAGGGTTTGAAGAACCATTATTGCTCCATGTCCGGTACAGTTTGTGCACAAAACACATGAATTATTGATCGTGGTTTATAGTACTTGTGTGCGACCACAATCAATGTGTATACATTTTAAGTTGCCATCACTGAATGTTATAAGTATGTAGCGGATTTATGCCTTACATTGAAGAGTTTATTGGAATTGTTAGCACACTTGTTTCCTGACATTAAAGGTAATTTTTTTTTTTTTTTTTTTTTACAAATTCACCCATTTTTGTAACCTCTCGCATTATCGTGATTACCCTTTAACCTAGCAGTATATCAACTATTTTCAATATTGTTGATCCACCAGAAATAGAAAATATCCCACCGTGGAGTGCCAGACTGTCTACCATATTGGTGCCACAGTAGGCCGTTGCTGTCATTCAATCTAATCTGTGGCCTGGAGCCTATGCTTTTGGATCAGAGAAGTAGTAGATCTCTCTCATGGGCGTTTGTTTTAGGACTTTAAGTCTGATAATTGCTTTTTGGCTAATTTTCTAATCATGGAAAGTGGAGTGGCGGTGTAAAAGTAGTCTTTGCATAGTGAACTTGTTATAATGCAGAGTACATTTATGTACAGTTTTTTGAAAAGTACAGGTTGAGCATAACTATGATCAGGTTGGATATCAAATGATCTTTTGCGTAGGCAGTGATCCTTTCCTGCTACGTTTTAGGAATCTCAATCACCATAAACGGTTGTCATTTTGCGAGATAGATTGCAAGAACTCTCATCTTATGCGTGACCAATTAATTTGTAACATTAAATAGAGGAAATTTTCTTCTGAAAAGAATCAATATACTGTTACCAAAGATTATAAATATCTTTATTAGCATTTTTAGCAAAACTTGCTTTAAAAATTCTCTAAAGTGGAAAAGCGGGATGTGTATATTTTATGTAACTATGACTAAATGATGTTTCTTAACTACTATACTCTCTAAAATTAACTGCTCTTCCAGTGCCAATGTATGTGTTCACTTATTTACTATTAAAGCATGAATATTCCCAAATTGCCAATTTTGAACATTCTTGTGTTGTGGAATTACCCATCATCACCATTTTCTCCGAATCTGTACTGTTTTATCACTGATCGTTAATTTCATTTGATTTTGACTTTATGGTGACCTTAACAAAAACAACCTTTGAATTTTTCATTCTTGGTGTATTTTTGTATTGGTCTGGTTTCATAGACCGCATTCACATCAGAAATGATGTACCATCATGATGTAATAGTGATTGTAAGAAAGAACAGTAAAAACATCACCTGTAATGCATGCTGGGGCATAGTTTCATCACACAGAAATTGCACTTACCCAAAAGTCTTTTTGTTTGTAACTTGTACGTTTTTCTTTCCAACAAAAAATGTGTTGTTACCTGATCAAGCAAAATGTTGTAATCCCCCCTTCCTAAGAGGACGATACTAAATAGGTGTGAATGGGGTCATACGTTTTAAATTCATTAAGCGTGTA
Organism: Ophioderma brevispina; assembly: GCA_023653785.1. Classification (NCBI taxonomy): domain Eukaryota; kingdom Metazoa; phylum Echinodermata; class Ophiuroidea; order Amphilepidida; family Ophiodermatidae; genus Ophioderma; species Ophioderma brevispina. The sequence goes on along the minus strand of JAMKCH010032349.1, from coordinate 12,660 downwards.
AAGAATCTGCTTTATTGATTTTCTTTTAAGGATAGTAAATCTGAGAAGGCACCTACTCATTTTATATGGTTTCGTCAAATTCCTTTTTCACCTAGCGCTCCTGTTAATTTCGAAGACGTGCAAATTGTTATTTCATGATGGTATAATACATTTTACCTTTGCACCACATGTACATTGTATCGCATGCTCTTTTCCATTAACGGATAAAGCGTGTGATAAAGAGTAGGTGTGTGAAGGGTGAAGTCGAATGTATGGCCTCTTGATGAACCTACATCGGTGTGATTACACTGCACTACATGTGTGTGTAGATTCAATCCAAGGCATGTGCAAAATGAATTACACCAGTTGTCACGTTTTAATTGGATGCCTGTGTGTACAACCATAAATATGTAGTCCCAGAAAGAACTTGTGGTCACAGCATTTTAAGAATGTGAATAGATTAATGACTAGCTTAACTGCGGGTTGGTTAATATTATCATGAAAGTTACCTAAATCACGACATAATTGTCGTTATTATCTTACATTATTGCAGGTCCAAAATAACCAACGCGCACCGACGGCAATTTGACCGTAGGTGCCCTGCCAAGTTGATGTAGCCCACCAAATATCCTTGCCAGCGGAAATGAAATGCCGTGCCCTTATTTTACACTGCCGTAGTTCCCTTTCATGTTTTGGAACTAAAAAAAAAGGGGGCTTTGGGAGAAAGCAAGAGAAAATGTAAAATAATGTTTAACAAAGTTCTAAATATATGTATCAAAGGAAAAGTTAAAAAAAAAATGTCGTTTTGATGTAACTTTCTCCCGACTTTTAGCAAAAGTCGCAACTATATTGGAAGGATAAAAGTCGGCAGTGTTAACCCTCACTAGTGTGTTAAATCAAATAGATATTTCACATCATTAGTCAATGACCCTCATGCAATCCTCACTTGTGTTGATCTTTTTTGTTTCTGAAGGGTGTGACAGGCCAGAATTTGGGTTTGCTAGCCTTTGTATCATAGGAGAAATCTGAAAATATTAAACTTGGGTATTTTACCCCTTTCCCAACCCCGTACAGGGTTCAAATTAAAATTGTGGGAAAAAAAATAAAAAAAATAAAAAAAATAAAAAATTTTTTTTCATTTTTATAAATTTTAGAGGCTTAGTAATTTTTTAAGATAATCTAGGGATTTTTAGGTTCACTTTAACACTGCTTTTCAAACAATGTTACTGCTTATACAAGGGACTTTTACATGTACCATCCCAAATCCCATTTTGACAAAACTATTGTATGTGTGTATTTGTTTTATGCAATTATTACCCTGCATTGTGCCAATCATTATTTGTGCATATATTACTAACCTCATTACATATGTGCTCTGATTGGGGGTCAATTTCTACAAAGGTTGAATTCCTAACCGATCCAATGTCCCAGAACAGGAGACTTGGTAAGTGGGTAGTGGTGGATTGCAAGTATACTCATGCACTGTGCATTACATTAGTATTTTGTGCATATTACTATGCTCATTTGCATATTGCTCTGACTGACTGAATATTAAAGGCTTCCCAATGTCCAAAGTTGACGAAACGTGGTATGTGGGGAGCGTGCATGCAAGTCAATACCCATGCACTGTTTATCATTATTGCACATATTAATGAGTTCATTTGCAAAAGTTGCCTTGTGCCCTTATGGGCAAAAAAACATTGCCTTGGTGCCCCTGTATATTGCCTTAATGCCCTTATCAATTTCACATGGCCACCTAAGGCAAAAACTCTGCCTTGCCTTCTTAATTCATATTTGGGAGCCTGTTTTGTCTACAATATGCCAAAAATCTATCATTGGTGATCTTTTAACGAGATTACATGAGAACACCTGGTATAAAAATGAGTATCACTGTGGGCCTTGTATAGGCATGCAGCCTAGTGTGATGTAGTGTACTTCACGCCGCATCCACCAGCTCCTCACCAGTTGAACCCGGCTCCTCACCGGTTCAACCTGGTTCCTCACCCCGGTTTCACACCCGTTCACCAGTTTCACCTGGTTCTTTCCAGTTTGAACCAGTGTTTCAACAGGTTCAACCCACCATACTGACGGTCAAACCGGATGCTGTGTTTTGAAGCCTTCCCTTAGTTGGAACAGAGTGCATTTCAGTTACCATATATTAATGACAAATTTTTCCCCCCCCTTGAATTTAAAAACCTTCTTTCCCACAAGAAAGTCGCAATTGTTTGGGCTTGACACCTGTAACCCATTGTATTAAATCCTTTTTCTTAAATTTTACTTTTAATAGTAAATTGTAACTCCCATTTAATCCTTTATTAAAATCATGTAATACCTTCCCTGCAAAGTCTCCCACCTGCAGGAGATTTGAAAATGCTACATCGGGACTGGACACAAGTATTCCCCTGACAACTACAGTCCACCTCCACCTCCTAAAGTTCAGGAGGAGTTTCCCCAGTGGGCCAGAAATCACAACCGAGGAAGAAGATCCCACTCCGGAGGAAGAGGCAGCCCAGAGGGCGGCACAGCTGGAAGGCAGAAGAGCTTGCGGAGAGATGGAGGCTGCAGAATAGTATGACGAGACGATGATTATATTTAAGCTTGAACTTGTACTTGAAGATAATATGTTTTGTTTGCAAACAGGAGAAGATGGCTATTTTGACAGAAGTCATGTTTTATGGATTTCCATAAGTGGTAAGCGCATTTGCTGGCAAGATTTTTGTTTTGTTGTCTGGCGTGGTACTTTCTGAAATTCAAAGTCTTACAAATCATCATCTAGGGTTTTTATATCCGAGATTGTTTTATGTCCCATTTGAAACTATGAACAAAAAGTTATGAAATTTCTTAAATTCTTACAAGTCTTTGTGGGGATTACATTTCAGGATCATATTTTGAATGATTCTGTTGGATCTTTTCCAAAGACATGGTTCACCATGTTATCTTGGGGATTTTTATCATAAGAACCTTATAGTAGTCTATGCGTCATGAGCGTCATATGGAACACTAGCGGCGCACACAGATTCCCTCCCCGCATGCATAGTTGACTTCTTGTGGTATGTGTCGTAGTTTGTGTTGTTACGGGCAATTTTTTCTTGATTTAGGGCTTACTAATAATGCCGCATGCTTGTATATCGAACGGCTGCCAGCATACGAGACCGTACCAACAAGGAGAATCATATAGGCCTCACAACCGCACATTATGATCAAGAAACGGGTGTGGATAGGACCTACTTTGATCCATCTGGAGCTTAATGTCTCAAACACTTACCAACTTTACAATCCCTTTGGCGGACGCTCACAGTGGCTACTCAGTGTTATAACAAACAAGATCACTTCCGTTCAAAGCAACTCCACTCTTGGCTACAACTTTGTGAAACGAGAGGACATTTTCACTCTGTCAGTTTGGGGTGTATTTAATCGTGAAATTTTTTCCATTTTTTGCATGTTACACTTTACACAATGCCGTGTTCAAGATTTGATCAGGAAATATTGAGGTACAAAATGTAACAATGACGAAATTTTATGTTCCAGGTTCATGTCCATGACCTTAAGGTGTTATTAGGTTTTTGTGGGATTGTATCAAAAGGATTATATTGTGCATGACAAGTTTTGGGAGATGTTTGAAAGTAATATTGTGCATCAAATTTTTTGGGACTATATAAAATAAATAGTAATTGTGTGCTGCCAACTGGTGGAGCTTTAACCTGTAGTATACTCTGGCTCATAATTTCTTTGACATAACAAACGCGCGCTTAATGTTTGCATGTACCCACCTATGTGCAACACAAGGTGCGCCATTTTGGGGGGAAGTGGGCGTACCTTCTAAACTTGCCAAACAATTAGGATCCAGCTATATTCTTAGGATGTAAATCTTTTGGATTGTGTGTGAACATCATCTATAAAATCTTGGTAAATGAACCACAGTGGCACAAGTGTTATCTTGTCAAAAGTCCTTTAAGGAGCTGTATTGGAAGACATCATAATAGTTTGCCACTTAATATGACATGTGTAATGTAACAACTGGACATGCCAATCCCATGAGTTGTTTCTTTCCCATCTTTGATAGTCATCCTGTACATATGTATAAACTTTGTACCAGAATTTGAGTTCCACCATTACCATATCTAATTTTCCTCACTCCACAATATGCAAAATATCAGTTTACTTTGATCTTCCTTTCTTAACGTGCTTCTTAAAATTAGTGCATTATCTTCCATCTGTTTTTGTGAACCACCAAAGATGACGTTGTGCTCCGTCCATGTGCCTGTTTTGTAAATATGTAACATACTGGAAACCGTCCCAATTTATAAAAATAGATGTTTGCCTTCCTTGTTAGGTTTGGTCATTATAAAGCCAAATTGTAACGCAACAGGAGGGGGTGAGGAGCGGTAAACTTGACGTCTCCAGTGGATTTTTGGGATAGTATCAGAGAGAGTTTATTATTTATGTCTACAGATTCTCAGCTCCAGGCATGATGTGTTTTTTTCATGTGGATAATTTACTGTACATGCCTTTTACATGATTACAATAAAATATTTTGGCGGTGGCCATGATAAAGTATTGGTCATTCATCAATAATGAAAATAAATGTGTTCACTGATTTGGATCTGTAGCATTTAGTGGTTATCTGGGGTCGGTCCTCAAATAACAAAAATAGCTATGCAGTTATGTTGTATTATGTTGGGTCTGAAGATCAAATGTTCTAATGAATTTTTTAAAACTCACATAAAATACTGCACCTGAGGGATAGATCGGTGATTGCTTCTCAATCGAGCCATACTGCAATTGGTGGGTAGCCAAGGGGGGTTTTTATAAAGTTCATAATTTTTGTGCGCCTCTATAAGAGGAAGACACCTTGCTTTCCAGTGCATTGTAACCAAAATGTTCACATTTGTGATGTCTTTTAAGGTAGGCTTCTACACCACTTGTTGGCCACAAGTGGTATTGAAACCGCAGCTACACCAACTTTTAGTCAAGTCAACAAATGTTCATTTCAACATTCAATGGACAAATAGATTATATATACCCAAGTCATTGGTGACATCTCTCTGTGGAGGTCAAGGTTCAATGAATGTCATCAACTTGAACACGTCAAATTTAAAATGCAAGTAGGTAAATCATCGTCTGCAGTACAGGGTATGCACAACCATTGTTACCAGCCATAGACGCAAAATAGTGGTCAAACTATAGCTGTACCTTGAGAATACCTTTGTTGTTTCCTGACTATAGGGCTTAATTATGTCTGGAATCAAAATTTGGTCCAAATAAATCCATAAATGCCAAGAATATGGTAACAATTATACAGAACATAGTACTAAAGTGTTTGATAAACGCGGATCATCTGGGCCTGTGTCGCCCGAATGGTGGTGTGTACCCTATGATGACCGGTCTTTGTGTCAAATAGGTGAAACTTGAACATGCTTAAAGGTGCATTTCCTGCTCCTCCTAGCACCTTTAGTTTTTTTTTACAGTTCATCAGATATCTTTAACACAAGCTTATTTCCAAACATTGCATTGATTTTAATTAATGGTTCGTTTTGATGTTAATGAGTGACTGTTTGTACCACACACTGCCCCTAGGCCACTGTGTTGTAATTTCTATGGACAGAAAATAAAAAATTGCATATTTCTTCTGGACTAGATCGCAGGGGTGGTGTTCTATTCGCCCTGGAGCTAGCACACATTTAACAAATCTAAAGTACAAAAGGTTTGAGGATTAATGTGTTGACGGACGACCGGAACCTCAAGTGCCGCCAGTGGTGCCTTAAGGAGAGGCGGGCCAAAACAAAGTTTGTACAGGGTCATAATCTTGTAAATTGATGCCAATCATGTTGAAAAAGCACACCATGTATGTGTCTGACCATAAGGCATCAGAAAAGGTATAGTTTGTATATGATACAGCCTAAACGTTCAGAGTTATAGGCTAAAAACAACAAAAATAATAATAAGGGTGCATATTTCAGTTGTACAGGGGTCAAATTTAATAAGTTGCTCCGATTTGATAAAAAATGGTGCCAAATTATTGTGGTAGTGGCATAGGATAAAATAAGGATGTTTTGACTGTCTTAAATGCTTAGTTACGATGTAGGGGGCACAGAAGGTTCAACGTCCATTGCATCAATGGGGCTTGATCTTGGTTTCCCCCTACTTTCTAACAAGCAATTGAGACACTCAAAACTATCCTTATATTTTATCCTATGAGCTCCAGCAATATTTGCCCACCATTTGTTATCGAAATCGGAGCAAATTTAAAATTGACAATTTTTAAAATTTGTCCCATGTACAACGGAAATGACCCTTTTTATTGATTTGTTGCTGTTTTAGCCTAGAACTCTGAAACTTTAGGGTTGTACATATACGAACTATACCTTTCTGAATCCTATGTTAGAAAACATAACAATGGTGTGCTTTTTCAAACATGTGGATAAATTTAAAAAATTGGATCCCATGTACAAAACTTGTTTTGGCCCCCTCTCCTTAAGGCACCACTGCGGACTTAAGAATCACGTTATAGGGGTTCCTGTCAGTCTGTCAACATTTTAATCACAACCTTTTGTACTTGGTGGTGTACAAATGTGTGCTAGGCTCTGGGGTTAATTCTTCTGTATCAATCCCTTAAGTGGGGGAATCGGTTTTGTCTCTAGGTCACTTGGGGAGGAATATGATGCTTAGGTGATGGAACCAATGTTAAATTTTGGGGAGGGAAGAGTTGGGATAGGATAAAATGTAAGCGAGGGTGAACGTTTCTGATTTTATGGAAAAAATAACAACCCTGTAGATCGGCTTCTGCACGTATGATTATACACAAATACTCTACTTAGACCAAGAGTTCGAATGATGTAAAAATCTCAACTTTCATTTGCAAGTCGGGGTATGAGGCTGTGGATCACAAAATGGCTTAACAGATTCCTTTTAGAGGGTAGGACAATAGGTTTCTTCACTTACAATGCATGTCTCCCGAAGAAGCATTACTAAATGCAACAGCAGGTGGCACATATTTTTTTAATTGACACTAGTATTATACGAGGATGTCAAATGTGTGTCTTTTTAGTACGGTCAGGCTTAGAAAATTATTTTGTTTTTAAAGGTTGTATTCACAACTGAGGAACCATTGTATTCCATTTCACTGAGCTTAGTTTAGTGAGCATAAAACTGGACCAAATTCCAGACATTCCATGTTGTGTGTTCCTTCCTTTGCTAAATAAATGCAACAGAACTATGTGTGTTTCTATGATTCTATTAATGACTGACAGCATCAGCTGTTTTTACTCTACATTGTGTAACTATAGATTCAGCGGTTGCTTGTGTTGGCCAATCTGAAATGATAATATAAACCCACCCAAAAAAGTAACTCCCAACCCCTGAAATTTGTCAAGTTCAAACAATATATCGTATTATACATTATGGGATATAATTGGAAGTGGTGCTTATTTATGCGTATTTTGACACCTCAATTGTGGCGATCGACTGAGTCGTCGTCTTGCGTATGAGGCAGCAGCTAGATATGTTGACTGCGTAATGTTAAGTTATGCGTAATGTTAAGTTATGCCCACTTGACCGAACCCACCCCATGATTGAAAAGTTAAAGTAAATCCTATAGAGAAGAATTAGTCATGCAGAGAAAAAGAAGATTGCATTGACTTCCATCTATCTCTAAACTGAATGATTTTTAATAGGGTTTACTGCAACTTTTAAATCATGGGGTGGGTTCGGTCAAGTTGGCATAACTCCAACAATACTCAGCCGATCGACACAAATGAGGTGTCAAAATACGTGCAAATAAACACTCCTTTTGAACTTGACAAATTTCAGCACCAGTATTGTTTTCAAATTTGTGTTAGTGATTTCAGTAAGGGTCCACTTCATTATGTCCGAATATTTTTTCATGCCATTGTGTCCATTTAAGATAAAACTTTTATATACAATGGAGCTGCAATAGTGGTGTGCACCCAAAAAATATTTGATCTTTGACAAACTTCCAGCAGCAAAGCGTGGACATTAACCTGGAAGATCTTTAGGGAAAATGCTGCCAATTAACTGCATTGTGAATGCCCCAAATTAGCAGTATAGCTTTATAACCACTGCCCTTATTTGAAATATCTTGATCAGTAAGATATGACTTGGGAAGAAAAGCAGCAAAATCTTCATAGTGGCATTTTAATGTACAACCAGCAATTTTATTTCATCTCCTTATAAAAAACCTTAAAAAGTAAAGCACGATCCTACAGACAAAATACATGTAATACCCCAATGAGATAAAGGGGATAGCAAAAACATACAGAAAGATTGTGGACTATGCCTTTCACTTAATAAAGTAGAACATCTTTCACTTTTTCAACCACTATGTGGTGCGATCAAGCAAAACCAGTCATTTGGTGTTCATTTTCAGCTTGTCAAATTTTCTGGGCTTTATTTTGCTAAAACGCCATCTCAGTTGGACTTTCGGTTCCAGAGAGATTTTAGTGTTGCTCAGAACAATGAAATACAAGGAAGGTAAATCGTCAATCGAGCGGAACAAGGGCGTAAGTGCAATAGCTGCCATTTGTCAAATTCCCATCAAACATATTATTATGCCAAGTCTTTGGTCAGTGGCTCTTGAAATGGTTCTTTGGCAATTTGTCGTCTGAAGAACCATTTCAGGAGCCACTGACTCAAGGAAACATCAATTGAGAGCTATCCTAACACACGGCAGCACACAGATGTATCACATGGCAGCTATTGCACATACGCCCTTGTTGAACTCCCACAACAAAATTTAATTGGCTGTATCTCAAAATCAATTTTAGCGACATATGACGCTTTTAACTTGATCACATCACGAATCTGTAAAGTCCTAAAATTGCTAACTAACAGAAAATATTACCCCTTTACCGCTGTGTCATTTTCAATTGATAGACCAATGATTGCCCTTTCCTTAATGGCTGGCTAATGGTCCAATTACACCTTCCGACTGCCTCAAACTACTACTCAAAATGTTAATAAGCAGATGATATAGATTCAACACTTTTGGCTTGTATTGACTAAAGATGTTTAGCAATCATTTAACTAAACAGTCATTATCTTTGAAGCAGTGAGGCGGATAAGTAAGAATTCAATAAATTTATGAAAAAGGATATTTTTTTTTCCCGAATGAATATTAAAGACCCCCCAAAAAGTAACGCAGCATGTCTAAATACCCTTAGGTTACAAACCCTTGGGTCTTTGCCCGAAAATCCTAAATCATCTCAATAGTTCGTTTTCTTCCCTAAATTTTGATACCCTTCTTGCCCCATTGCCGATCCATATTGCCAACACAATACCCATTATAGAAAATTTCTCCCTTTTTAAAAATTGCAGTTCAAAAGCTATAGCATCTGAGCTCATATTGATGCCATTCAGGAAAGATCGCATTCTTCCCGTGTGTGTCACTTAATGATTGGTTGTGTATTGTAATAAATGTCTAGTTGCAACTTTGAATGGACAACATTTTCGTAAAATGGACATTGTGTGGCTAATATTGTCCCAATGGAGCAAGAAAGGTGTCAAAATTTGTAGAAAAAAAACAGCTATGATATGATTTTATTGTTTTCGTGCACAGACCAATGGTTTGTAACTTATGGGGGTATTTAGACATGTTGCATTACTTTTTGGGGAGTCTTTATATATGAAGTTGTTAGTATAGAACGTTATAATTTATCCTGGTTATAAATGACAAATTTGATGATTTTACCGTACTTCAAAATTGTATCCCCATCTACCTCACTATTTCGGAGATACGACGTTAAACTAAACAGTAAACCCTTTGTGGAAATTAACGGCCTGTTAATTCTGTCCAACCACACAGCCATCTTACCATCTGACGTGTATTGTTCTCAATGACGGCTGATTGATTTCCACTACAGTCTAAGCCCAACTGAGCTTGGAAATACAGAAGCTAATTAAATGCCCTTACATTCATGTTGATACTAAATAAGAATGAAGTGTCCCAAAAGTAAGTGGATCCATGTTAAGGTGTTAAAAATTGGTAGGAAAGAATTACAGAAAATTTCGCAAGGCAAAATGCATAACTCCCGGCCTGCTTGTATCCAGATGCGATAACGTATGCGGACGTAATGTGATGGACATGTGCCTCCACTACAACCACTCCACAGCTTAAGCAGGGGATGAAAATTAACATTGGAAAAGTTGACACATTTACATAAAATGTGATACTAAACATGTCAATATAATAGTATCATTTTGTTAAAGATATGAAAATTTAAAAACAAATGACAATTTTTTAGTTATTCCTCTGCATAATATTGCCCACAGAACTGTTTAATAATGTTAAGGCTTCAAGTTCAAGACAATGAGAGACATAGAGTTTTAGTCTTAGCATATAATCCCTCAATGAAGTCTGTACACTAGACTAAGTTAATGCAACAATACAGTATGTGACCATGGCATAATTGAGGCGAGATTGAGGCAGATTTTGGCAATTGTTAGTTAAACAAGTGGTTTCTATGCTTAAAATAATTTTAACGCCATAATCTAGCGGTTTAGTACATTCATTCTTCCATTGCTGAAGGGGGAAAGGGATACTGGCCCCAAATGGTTACAATGGAAACTTGGTGGAGCTTATTGCAGTTATAGACAGGAAGCCAGAATATTTTCAAAACAGAACCTAGACCCCCGGATGGTATGGGGATGCACTTGTAGGGAGGATTCTTTCATATCAGAACAGCCCCATCAAAGTACTGATTATTGTGTTGCCTCACTTCTGCGACTTCTTTAATTTGAGTGGTATGTTGCATTGAATAAGAAAAGAACCAATTCTTTCCATATTCACAGTTACAGCAATCTGCCTCAATGCAAATGGGGTTGCAGCATGTAAAAGGTAATATCAGTAAATGTAGTTCAGCTGTGAGGCATCCCAAGCTGGTGAGTTGCTTAATAAATACCTGGGCAACATTCTATAACTGTTAAAACATTTCTCTGGACTGTCTGGGTAATAAACCGTGATCTGTGAAGAGATTGGACATACACTTTGAAGAGCATGCCAAGGACACATCTATATCTTGAAACATTTCAATTTCATTTAGCAAATTAGCATAGTTACAAACACATGCCATTTAGTTTCAGCTTCAAAGTAGGCTATTTTTAAATTGCCTGTCAGTGGCAGAGTCTACAAAGAAAAATTTTAATGTTTGGCATCAAACAAATTGCTCGTCTATTTTCATACAAGTTTAAGTATTTCCATAATCTAACCCAGGAGCTAAGGTTACAATGATATATATGGGTCCACTGAATTTTGGGACACCCTGTATGTATCAGAGAGGTGTAACAATATTTCTATACATGGTTAAAATCATGTTGCTGTTATTTAAAGAATGAGTGGTACAACAAAAATGTTCAAGTATGCTATATTATTTTTGTGTTCTCTGTGCAGAGACACCAGTGTGCTGCTACAAGCGTTACCAGTTTTGTCACCTTTAAGCTCTCACATTAAATGCCTCATTCTTAGTTGAATGCACCTTTATATAATGTGATCTAAGAAAGGGCAGTTATGTCAAACTGATGAGGTATTAAGAAACTATATAAAATAACCAGACTCCACTCGCACAATTTGAAAACATTTTGAATATTCCAAAGATGTATAATTTCCAAGTCAAAAACCTGATTTTGTTCAGGCAAAGGTGTTAATCTATCTTGCACTGGTCAGATCAAAATCATAAAACATCCATATAGAAAGAATTTGAAGACAAAGTACTGTCCATGTGCTTTTAAAATTTGTGCTTAAACCAGCCAGTTGTATATTGGAAATGGTGCGGTGATGTTGTGGCAGTCAAGTAAAAATGGTACAGCACCACTTTATCACTTGTTTCATCTGATTTTTTTCAAATATGGGGAGATTATACCTCAGATGTTTTAATATATCTGAATATTTATCCTCTTTAAACAAAACTTACTTAAAGCAGCAGCATTACTTTATACCTTTTGCACGAACTTTATTCTGTTAACAGAATAAAGCACTTGATAGAGAGTTGAAGCAAAGGATATTATACAAATAATGAATGTTTATGAGTGCAATGGTAAGAATATTTTCATGAGTTGAAAGATGAAATGTTCCATTCAACGAGGCGTCAGCCGAGTTGAATGGAACATTTCATCTTTCAACTCATGAAAATATTCTTTCCATTGCACGAATGAAAAATATTCATTATTTGTTTTATATAACATCTGAGTAGATCCTTGTCATTCTAGTATTAAAGCTCAGACTAGCTTGACTACGCTACGGCTAAGCCTAGCCTAGCCTGAGCTGTGCCGCTGTCAAGTAAGTTGCTACGGACCCAGGGCCTAGCTCTGCAGGGCTAGGCCTAAATGTTGACTTTAATTTACCTTCTACTATATAGTCACTGCATTAAACTTGGTCATGTTGGTCTGAAGAAACCGCCATGGCCGGGAATTCCACGTAGATCCTGCTGAAAACATGACTTGCCGGCAGAAACAACAAGAGCGTGCGTCCATTGTTCACTCACACAAAGACCGCAAGTTCCGACAACTCGCTGCTGCACCGCAATCAACGCTGATCATAATAGCATCATAGTCGCGGCAAAGTTCCGTATAGGTGCGTGTATTAGGTGACCCGCGTTTTGTGAAGACGCACGAGGCATGCAATAGAACGAAACGTATGGAACAAAATTGCACGCCAAATGGAACAAAAAT
>JAMKCH010032348.1:0-16103 GCA_023653785.1 Ophioderma brevispina | reverse complement strand
TTTAGTTCCTTTGGATTCTCAGATAGCCGTTTCTAGCTCAAATATACCATTTTCTGGAATTTGGGCGCCATTTTGAAAAACGCCCTCTAGCGAGAGTTCCCCCACATTCCCAGAGTTGGATCACAATAATCTTGTTCAGCCTCCTTGAAAATGTCAACACATACCTTCAACATCTTCACTTTGATTTACTTGTATTCACTATAATTAATTGATAACTGTCCCAAAAGGATATTATACAGAATTTTGGCAGCCAATTTTTGAAACGCGCCCTCTACGTGTACTATCATAAATTTTATTATTGGAATAGCATTAACACACTATTTACATTAAAAATACCCCCAAAATGATTTCATATTAACTATTAGATGCTGTTTTTAGACTTTAATATGCCATTTTCTGGAATTTTTGGCGCCATTTGAAAACGCCCTCTAGGCGAGAGTTCCCCACATTTCCCAGAGGTTGGACCCAAAAAATTCTTTTTCAGCACCCTTGAAAATACAAGAAAACACCTTCAAACCTTCTGCCCCAAACTTCTCGATTGGGACTTTAATTTTGAACCCTACTATATAAATTGACCTGTAATATATATAATAAATGAAATCCGATGGTAACTTAAGTTAGTCTAGTGGATAGGTCAGTTCCTTAGCAAATTGCGCATTTGCTTAAACTTGTTGTAATTTGTACTGTATTTCAACTAAGGATCTAATTGGGACTTCAATTGTGAAGTTAGGCTATATTTTGGATCGGTACCTTTGGCAATGCCTGGGCGTGGCAACAAGCGGCTTAGATATTAATGGTCGCAGTATGCTTAGGAATCAGGACCTTCGAACCTGTGTAGTTTAGGCCGGCGCCTGTTCATCCGCGGTACCTTCTTTGGAATTGCTGAGCAGTGGAACCTCACTGGGTTAGTACATTACTGGCGCTGATGCTTTTGGAATGGAAGAAACTGGAATTTGGATACATAATTATTTGAATACTTTGATTTGGAATTGGACATAAATAGGAGACAGACTTGGCAAATATGTGCCACAATTTCATATCGCATTGCTCCTCTGTGTTTTCATTTCTCGGGGTGGAATTTTCACACGCCCTACTCTGATTAATTCCTGGGTACGCCAATGTAGTAACTCTGAAAAAAAAACATCCATAGTCCTGCACCTTCCTCATCGGGGTCAATGGCTCAACGTACCGCACATAACTCTTCTTTGGTTCCACGAGTTAACGCGTGGGTGAACCTTTCCATTTGTCTTTGAGTACCCGTCACCTATGCTCCGTTACAACATGTTCCAAGCAAATCACAAGCAGCACTTTGGCGAGTGTAGCCATTTTAGGGCGCCGAGTTATGGTTTGGTTGAATACTGTAACTCCGAATGAATAACGCAGATGATAGTTTGTTCAGATTGGAAAGGGGTCATTGCTATGTTGTATCAGCCACTTAAATTTTCAGTTGAATGACAATACAAATTCACAATTCAATTGTTAAGAGGCCCTTGCTTTACCGTCAACTTGCGCTCTATTAATGAGGGTAGTAATATCGGAGATAAATGTCAATGGGACCAGTCCCGTGAATACTAACAAACCTAAAAATAATGACATTCCTTTGGTACAATGTAATACGTACAGACCCTGGGGAATTGGGGGCATTTTCTTGCAAATCGTTTGGCCACTGTTGCTTAATGAAGAGGCATCTCTTAAAGAAAAGGTGCAACGGGAGACTTTGAGGCACCCAGATATTGTGCTATAATAGTGGATTTCATATAGATTAGACCAAATCGATAGATCTCTTCCTTGTATTGGACTACGAAATGTCGTAAAGAGAGAGAAAAAGGAATTTTGACTTGCTATTTCAATATAAAACCATAGGCTGAATTAGTATTTGCTCGGAAAGAACTTAGTATTATGCATGTGTTGGATGTGGTGGCAGAATTACTGAATTCATCCTGTGCTTCCTATACGAAATTATAAATTTCACCAATTGTGTACCAAGAAACATTTCTAAGCTTAATCCTTTCAGATACGCGGATATTTTTGATGGAAACCTTGAAATCAGGCCCAAAATCAGAATTTTCAATTTTTTAGGGACACCTGTTTATCTGAAATCTCTCGTTGCACCTTTAATCTCATCGAGCATTTAAATGATTGCGTACCTTGTTCATTTTTAACCTTTAATTAAAACGCCCATCTTCATCTAACCAATTTAGATATTAAAGAGATGACGGACCCGATCTGTTGGTAAAAAGAATATATATATTTTAGCGAAGAAGGATGGAACTTCCAATATTTGGAATTGGGAAGAGAAGCGTACTGGTAGTCAATCGGTGTGTAGAAGTAATTATTGGTCGGGTACTCATAGTTCCGAGAAACAATGGTGAACAATAGGGCAATCGATTCAGTCAATTGACTCTTTACGCAACATTAGTTTCACGCTTTATACGGGATCGTCTATGGAGCCCACGAACGTACCTCCCGCCTAATCGGCTTTCACCCGGCCGTTGGAAAAAAACGCGACTTGTCGTCCGTCCCATCGGCATATGAAAAAATCATTATGACCTGGGTAATACTAATTTACTGCAAAAAAAAAAAAAAGAAAAACAAACAGCAAACATTTTGCAAACCAATTAAACCCAAAATCAGGCGGGTTCACTATGAGTTACAATAATGATCATCCACCAAGGACACAGTTCGTGTGCTGTACTTCTAATGCATTGGCAGGAACTGACTTGTGTGATCTGGTATCATGTATCATACCCAAAACCAAGGGGTGTATTTCTAAACTACTGATACTGTGACCACGGGCTATGAGATTATACTCGTATTAGTGGTTATCTTGCAGTCTTTGCTTCAAGGAAGGCTTCGCGCTTCGGAACCGGTGTGAAAGCGCATATAGTTTGGTGGGAGCCACAGTCCGGGGCCTCCATAGACGATAACGGAATAAAGCGTGAAACTAATGCTGCGTAAAGAGTCGACTGAATCGATTCCCTATTGTCACCATTGTTCCCGGACTATGTGTACGCCGGACCAAATTACTTCTACACCAGTTTGAAGGGATAGATGAATCATGCATTTAGTCTGTGCTAAGACGATTTTGCTGCTATTTGCTGCTTCCCGACGTCCAGTATTGCCGGGTATTTCTCTAAGACGTGCGTAGATGGCACTGATAGCTTGGGAAGTCCTTAAAATACGGTGTCTTTAACAACACAAAAAACAATAAACAAAAGCAGATATGAGACTTGATAAAGAGCTACAGGCACACATCCAATTTGTTGGCTAACTTTTGAGTTTGTCGTAACTGTAATCAACAAAAGTGTCTATTACATAACAAAGATGCTACTAAAAACAGGGGATCTAGTTGCTGAAATACACTAGTGAAATGCAAATGGGATTGTGATTTTATTTATTAGATAACGATAATGGGGGTTAATAAAATATTTTACAAAGAAATCTAGGTATACAAAGGGTGTACCTTCTGAATAAACCAAATGACCTTTTGGCCTATTTTCCCAAATATTCTTGGAAAGGAAGTACCACATGCATGTGACCCAAGGACTTTTTTATCCTGGTTACCTAAGGAGATAACTGAGCTGGATTACATTAGATTTGAGCAGTTCAACATTTTGACCCCAAGTAACTTTACCCCTCTCTTGGGGCTACATGCAGACCGCAACGCGGGTTTTCAGCAGAATTCATATTTGCAAAGTTATATGTTTCTCCGAATTTTCCGGGGTGGGGGTTCAGATATTGGTATCCCGGTCGTTTGATCAAAACCTTCTGGGCTGCTGCTCTAAAAGGGCCAGCCTATGCAACAGCTTCTGTTTTTCATTTGATCCTAAAGTTGACCGAAATAGGGCAGCTCTACGCTTAATAATTTATTCCAGGTGCATGTCCCTGAAGTTGCTCAAACTGTTCTAATTTTCTCGATACAAGTGTATTTTGGGGAATAAAAAAACTTGCGAATATGATTAAAGTTTAGTTGTAAAACTAACCAACTCAAATTGATGTGAAATAGAATGATGATTATAGAGGGCATTTATATCTCCTTATCCGAGATATTTTGATCTATTTAAAAAAAATGATTCATTATAACCGTTTCTGCCTCTTTTCCGTCCAACTTCTAGCAATGAGACTTGGATATGTTATCTATTTCTATCTGGATACGGGCAGAAAGAAAGAAAAGAGAGAGGCGTCACACATGCTTCCAAGGTGGGTGGGATTTTTTGTATTTTGAACAAATTTAAAAAAAAAAAAAAAAAAAAAAATCCTTTTCATTTTTTTTTGTCTTTTTCAACGAATTTGGCCAGAATCCAATGGTTAAAAAATACCTACGGACAATACAATAGCTGTATGGCGACAATGCTCAGGATTTTATTCTTACTGTCTGGTGGGTGTAATCGTGTTTTTGTTACTTTCACCCGAGATTGGGTATCTGGGTCGGTACCGTTGCCTACGGCCTCTTAGGCCTAGCCACAGGGGGTACGCGGGTGTGCGGCCGACTGGCACAACAGAAGCAATTTGTGCCAAAACCCGGAATATGGATGGTGGGTGGGGAACGAGATGGCACAATGGTATTCGACAGGTAACAGCTGACGGTCAGTGCGGGGGGTGCCTGGCGAAGGAAGGAGAGAGAATAGAGTAGAGAGAGAGAGGGAGAGAGAGGATGAGGAGGGAGAGAGGAGAGAGAGGAGATATATATATAGATAGAGATATATAGTATCTATATATATATATATATATAGATATATATAGAAAAAAAATAAAAAAATTAAAAAAATTAAAAAAATTAAAAAATATATATATATATATATTATATATTATAATATATATATATAGATATATAATCTCTATATACAGTCAAGCTGCCAAGAAGTAGGATGGCCAGCAGTCTGCATTTGACTGATAGTCATTGTACGACGTTTCGAGTAAACTCTTTGTCAAAGTACATACAGAAACAACAAAAAATGCTAACAAACACAATGGTAATATGAACAAAGAGTCAGTGGTGTCACGAAGACGCAGAAAAGGAGCACACAGCGGAACTGATGACTAATCAAGGAGCCAGTCGCATTTAAAAAAATGTCAAACTTAACGTTAATTGCCGTGGTGGTTTAAGCGTTTGCCGTTTAGCTTGTGTGAGGAGTGTTCGGCCCGATGGACGGTTGTAATCGCTTACTGCCACTCGTAGGACGTAAAAGGCAAATGTATTTTTATTTTTGGATGCTTTGTGAGCAGACAATTTAGAAATAGTAATAAAATCAATCAAAGATTGATGTATAGATAAAGTGTACAGTTGGATCTTAACACATTGATTACCTTGCAATATAAAAAAAGCCCCATAAATTGAAAAAGGTCAATTTGTCAAGTTTATTGTTGAGTGTCATAAATTTGATTATTATTTGGGTCCCTGGGTATTTCCTAAAACATATCAGCCACACCCCCCCCCGAGCTGAAAACCAAACCACATTTTAAGATTGTTCCATCATGAGTTTTAGCCGTGTACGTGGATCGAGGGTCGATCAAGCACACCACACTTATTGCCGAAATAGCAGTACAGTAAGCTACTTAAACTACTTGTGATGCCGAACATCTAACATCAAGCTACTTGTTAGCATGGACTGTAAAGTTTGCACTACAAATTGGTTTGACAACCCATATTTTAAGTGAGTGAGGTGATAATTTCATGTAGAATTTGTAATTGATGTGCACCTGTAATGTAGATGTGCTCGTAAAAGATGATGAATGAAACCTGGGATTAAAAAGTCAGCGAAGAAGTATATGATCACTAAGACTTTGGGAATCTTAAAAACAAGGGCAAACAAAAAGGGTAACTAGCATCTCCTTTACAATCAACATTCAAAGACAGAGATATTTTAGGAATACCTTTGTGGGTGGTAATTTTTGATATCTTTTGATTCAGCAAATCTGGTATTCACTTATATTGTAATAAAAACTGTCATCATTTGCTGTGTAAAGCAATACCAGGAATTGAATGCTTTGAGAGAGTACACATTAAGTCAATAAATTATTGGGTTTTAATTTGAATATATTATAGTTTTTTTCTTTTTTATATTGTTCTTTTTTTTTACGTTTTAAATATTGTGTGAGATGTTGCAAATCCCACAATTTAAAAAATCTAATTGGATTGCTATTAAGAACAAATCCAAGATTAGATTAAGAATTAACATCTTAAAGCAAAAGAGAAACAATATAATATAATTTAAATTTCTAAATTCAGATTGTACTCCATTTTAATCTAAGAAATTTTTAGAGAGTGTCGTTAAGCAGGCGCGGCGGGGGGGGGGGGGGGGGGGAGGGTAAATTATGAAATAAAAATGCTTGCTCAAAAATAAGTAGCTTGTCATTGGCATTTTACCCTTAGTGCTACTCTATTAGGTTTATCCCCGACATTAACCTTGAAATGAAATACCAATTGTACCTTCAATTATGCTTGAAATTATGCTAACGGGACAAATTGCAATTTGAAGGGAAAAAAATGCGGAATATTTAAATGTTTTTTGTTTAATTACAGAGTCCATAATTTTGAACAGTGCTCTAGTGAACCATGTGACCAACAAATGGTCAAAAATTGTGTTGTACGCCCAAATACAGCTGTGCTGGAACTCTTGCGAAATCGGCACACTATGCATTTTGAACGCATTGATACTTCCACAAGGCGTAAGTATGTATACTCATCTCCAATTGGCGATCGCTAAACTGATAATCCACCACTGACCTCTACACATAGATTGTAGAGGGTCCGAGTCAACAATAGAACATCTGGTGGAATATGTGCGCCAGCAGGGTATGCATTGTTCCGCCATATCGTTATAGGTAAAAAACAACTTACTGTTGTTTCACTCGGCGACCATCAACTGTGCGGCAGCCCGCTATCATGTGTAGAGGTCAGTGTGAACCACCCAAACCTAAAACGACAACGTACACATCCAAAATGATCACTAGATAATGTAGGAGTTGATTATTTAACGTTGTAAGCGAGCCTTATCAGCAATAATCATGATAACTAAGCCAATCTGGGATAGAACTTAAGTAATCTTACTGATGATATAAAAATCATTTACGAAAAAGTAAAACGGTGGTATTAAAACAGAAATCTATGCCTTGTACCAGGGGGGCAGGGCATGTCAACCTCGCTTGCCATGCAATGCAAAAAAACTTTATGCATGTCAAATAGTTTAGGTGGATCAAATAAACACCCCCATGGTGGACACTAAATAAATATGCTGCCACGGGATCTACAAGAGGGGGGTCACTTGGTGAGGGGGGTCAATTTGATTCAAATTTGATCAAATGTATATTAATTTTTGGGTTCAATAAAGGAAATTTATTTTTAAACATGGGCTGTGATGTTCTTTTTCTTATTTATAACAATGAAAGCTATACTTAAGTAAATGCATTGTGTTTTAATCTTCAAACTATATCAAGCCCACTTGAGACTTTGGAGTAGTGGGAGGGCCGCTACAGATATCTCTTCTAGCCGGCAGCTTATTTTATGTATATGCCATCCAAACTCCTCACCGCATTTAGATCTCAGAACCCCATGTCCTCAAGTTAAGTCTGTAGTAGTAGCCACCACAATTACCTATTACATCATTGTCTTTGCCATAAATTCTGCTCGCTTTATGCCTTCCACTCGGGTAACATAAAAAAGAAGCAAAAGCCTAGATCCGCTTCCTGAAGTGGGAACGAGCGCTTCAACTGGTATTTCACTTCTGCGTGTCAACCTCGGTGGTCATCGGGATACTTTTGGACACATGGAAGGTTTACTCTGATTTTATTTTTTAACTTTAATTAAAAATAAATTACATATGTTCGTTGTGATATTATTTTTGTCATCAATATTCATCCTTTGCTGAGATTTTCAAGCTCTTTTTCAGTCTTTCAAAAGATCAAATTTTAGTCTTTTTCTTTCATTTTCAGCCTGTTTTTTGACCTTTTTACCTATTTTAACGCATGTTCCGCTTTTTTTTTTTCAAAACCCCACTCACAGGTCTGTTTGCCCCTATATCTAACACTACTCTTTTTTGCGTTGATCGGTCAGATTTTTCCTCTAGGGATTTTTAGGGTCCATCTGACACAGAAGCCAACTAAGTTGATTAACTTTTTGTGGTTAAAGTAATTACTAATGTAAGCGGTTTAGACAGAATGATAAATAATACAAAAGGTATCAAACCCAATTTTTATCTCGTCCGTCCGTGATATTAACATTTTGGATTTTTGTAGGAACCATGTACCAAATTTAATTAAGTATTCAACATACTTGGCAGTACCCTTCACAATGAAACAAAAACCAATCCACTGGCACCCCCCTCATTTTTTTAAATTTTTTTACATGCTTTCAAACTTTCAAAATTTGTCAAATGTCCATCGTGATAAATCGATAAGGCTTTTCTCACCTTACTGTGGGTTATACACTGTTTCTCATATTCAAGTTTGAATTTTTTTTTTTCAGACCCAATCTAAAACGTATTTCTATTTGACCGCCTCAATAATCTAGAGTAGGTGAATGTTACATAATGAGTCCCCAACACCCAGAAGTGAATCCATGCCTAATTTTGAATTAGTAAACCATGCTTTTGTGGGAGCCTGTAAAATGTCAGACTCTATTGTTGTTCCTTATCCCTGCTCCAAGCCAGTGTGCAATGGAGCCGTATTTTTTCAGAGAATCAGTGGTTGTAGCTTTACAATAAAACTGACACCGAGGTTCCCTAGTCTATGCTCATCCAACGGCATTGTTAATACACCGAGCGTACTGGCACTCGGACGGGAAGGGTACAAACAAGCCTAGTCGCTGATTTCCTCGGAATATCGCAGCGTACGGTCTGTAAAATCCTAAGGCCCATCGAGAGGTGGGGCATTTGAGGCCACGAAAGTCTCCAGGACGACCACGATCGACTCCCAGACGAGATGATCTCCGGCTGCTTAATCTGTGCCGTATAGCCTGAAAATTACAATGAGGCCATCTTTGTCTTGTTTGTGGAGAGGACCTATTGAATTAACGTTTCCCTCCAACTGTAAATGGAGGTTGTTTTAACATGGTTACCGTGCCTTGCAAGACGAATGACGCAAATGTCCACGCCAAACATTCACCACCGCGTACGACTTCGCAGGACTAGGGATACCGGGGGAGTACCAAGATTACATTTCAGACCTGGCGAGATGTTGTGTTTATTGGCGAGAGGCCGCTACATCCTGACCATCAATAATGGAAGACAAAGGGGTCGTCGATTAAGTGGTGAGAACCTCCGGGATGACTCTATTCAGGAAGCTACTCATGGTGGTGGCGGCTCAGTGATGGTATGGGTCCGCATTCATTATGGAGGTGCCCGATGGAACATGTACGCCGTCGTGTACCTGGAAATTCTGGAAACCACTGTCTGCCACATTCAAGAAGAGTTTATGCAAACAGTTTTCGGCTTTAAGACAACATGGCCCGCCGCACAGGGCCGCTGTAGTGGAGACAATTTCTTGAGGCGAGGGGTATAAGCAGATACCATGGCCTGCTTTCTCCCCTGATTTGAACCCTATCAAGCATGCTGGGATGCTTTAGGCCACCACTTACAGGGACATTCTTCCACCCCCCCTCAAACTCTACAGGAGTTAGCTTCAGCTTTCTGACCAACGAATGCGGACGCTCTGCCCATTGACATCATAAACAACCTTGTTGACAGTATATTGCGACTTCTTGACCGCAATTTTTCATCCAGAGATTTCCATACTCGTGTTAGTGACTGATTGAACATTAAAACGGGGAGGTACTATTGAACATTTAGATGCATGAGATCAACCCAAATGTTTTCTGTAAAAATGACTGATTGTACAGTCTAGTTACAAAATCCTTAATCTGCTGTTCAAATACACCCTTTTCCTTTCAGCTAGACACGGTTCTGTAAGGGTTCATGGTGATATGTTCGAAGAGACTGATCATTCAAGTAGGTTGGCGATATACACCCCCTAGATATCACAAATAACGCACAATAATTCCATAAAAAAATGGTAACATATTTTTATTCGCAACTTTATTAGCACATGTAATCACTGTGGGCTTTACTAGACGGTCTCACAAACATAAAAGCCCTACTTGTTTTCCATACCTACAGGAACATAGAATGAATAATTAGGATATTAATCAAAGAAAGCGGCAACATTTGTGAAATATGCTACCAACATCCATAAATGTGGAACACATTCCCAACTCCTCCCCCCGCCCACCCACCCCACCCACCCCCACACACCTGCCCCTACATACTTTAGTAAATTAGTAGGCTTATCTTATGACTGATTTTATATTCATAACAAATTATCCTAATTTGTGATGTTTGCTGTACTGCAACTTACCTATTGGAAATAGGATCTGGAGGGGGGCAAACTTGACCCCCCTGGAACACCCCCGTGCAGCTGATTGAAAACTTGTCCACCCTAGAAATGTTACCTATGGCCTAGAGCTACCCAGATAGGGACACGTTTTATAGCATGAGGTCGGTTTCAATGAAATATAGGGTTTGCCCCCTCTTATTGGTAAACACCAACAATAACTTCTTTTGTAGATTCAAAACTTATTACCAGAGAAGACAACATTTTACAAGAATTAAATGAACCCATTTCAATCTATACAACAGGAATACTTGTTAATTTTTTCCTTAATAAATTGAGTTATTTGCAAAGAGTCCGAATCATTTCTTTGATAGTATTATAACGACAATCATCTGTTTGCTCACCGAGAACATATCAATAAATTATGTTCAAGTTGCCCTCAACTGAAAGTCAGTGATTAATGAATAGTTTCTTCAGCAATAAATCAAGATGGCCCGCTTTTCTACTTCATCAATCGGGTGTTTTCTGCTTCTTCGTCAGAGAGTACAGCTTGTTGGGTGTCATCAGAGGATGCAGAAGGCGTCTCCCTTGTGGGTAGTTCCACCCACCCCTCCTCATAGCACCGGACGTTTGTATCTTCGCTGAAAATGCGGCTGACAATTTCTGTGAAGTCGCGGGTTGCGACAGCGCATTGCCGCACGGACTGCCAATGCCGTAACGGCTGTTTAGAAGAACATCCGTGACGTCAGGAAAAGGTCCGTCAGCAGCACACGTAACGCAGGATTCGGGAACTTCACTTTCAAATGGCACGTGACACCAACCTAACAATTGAAGAGAAAGAACGTTAAAAAAAAAAGTCATAATGAATCTTAATAAAACAACAATATTGCACTAAATAACGTTTACATTTACACTAAAATCGTTTTATTCCTTGTAAAAGTCCAAGATTACCAAGCTATTAATTCAAATAACAGCAGAAAGTTTATTTATACCATATCAACATCCAAAGCGGCGTTGCTGTCATGCTCGTTGAAGATTGTAATACATTAGAGAAATCTGGGGGATTGGGAATATCTTTAAAATAAAATATATTAGTATTTGGTTTAGTAAGGGTGGGGGGCAACAATTTTAGTTATTAAGGGAGCCCGGTAGTCTAATGCCTAATGAAAAGTATTTAAATACTTGACGTTTAACATCCTACAATTTTCACCAACAAGCTTAATTTTTTCCAGGAATATTTCATGACGGGAGACCAGGGTCTGTTAGTTCTGGCAAATTTAAACCTGTTAGACCTTTTCAGCGTAGGCAGAACACTCTAACCCCAAATGAGGAATGCATGATCAAATCGCTGTTGGTTTTCGAAATTATTATTTACTTACAACAATAATGTCATCCTTTTGGATTTAGGTGTACCAATATATGACGTAGCTGATGAGCTAGCTAAGAGTACAGGTAAGACATACGGAGAAGGCAATAACTAATTCAGTCGCCCTCCTAATCGATTTTAACACCCTCTCAAGCAGTGAAGTTAAAGGTGCATTTCGTGATTCCAGCACCACCTGTGTATCATGGTTCGCAAGATATCCTTGAGAACTCTGATCGCGGAATTTTTTGTGTTATTAACTAATGCTTTTTCAACTGGTGCCGCATAGGCGATGTATATCTGTCCGTTTACGGACAGAAAGCCAAAATAGAGATCTGGTTTAGCTACTCGGGGATAGGTTGTGGATCACGAAATGCTCCTTTTGTATATTCAATCATACATCTTTGAAAGGGTTTTGATCAGATTTAGTTATAACCAACTCATGTTTTTGTGTTTAAATTTTCGTTGTGGGCCTTTATTATCGTTACCCCGGGTAGCACAACCCAGCTATTCTACGAAACATTAATGGCCCGTATTCCAGACCCACGTGTTTAGCTGAACGTGATTTTAGCTTAAAATCGCTGAATTTAAAATTGGCGTTTTAGCAACCGCGTTGAAATTTTTTAACCATTTGCTTACTTAAACGGAAACTTTAAACACAATTACATCGTTGTTATTTAAGACGCTAACGCGAGTGGTATAAAGGCCCTATTGTGGTTTAATGGTTGAGCGCACAAAGTGTATCATGGCTTTCCGTAGGTTTAAGATGCTACACGGCCTGGGTCGAAATAATATGCCCCTGGCTGATTTCAATTGGACATTGCAATGAGCCGTACACTTGACGAAAACACACACTAAAACACTTTCTTAACTAGCCCCGTACCTAGTTTAAATCTCGACGCATTTTGCGAAGTTAAAATTACGTTTAACTTTAAAATCCTTTCTGGATTGCGTTTACTTAAGCGCTACGTTGTCTTCACATATAAACGTTCTCTTACTTAAAATCGCGCTAAACACCTTTTTGGAATCCGGCCTATAACCATTCGCCATATTCGTACCAACATCGTAAATAATGTCTCCAAGATTAGACGGGTTGGAAGCAAACCCAACGACTCACAGATCTTCCATTGCTGTCGGAGCTCAACAAGGCAGCCAAAGTTTACCCAAAGGAGTGGCCCGGTGTAGAGGTACCATTCGTCTTTGAACACTGCTCTCAACTGAAATAAAAGCGAAAAAATAAACAACCTCTATCAACAATGGCAAATCTTAAAACATGGTCTTATCATTTTTGTAACGTGTTTCGTTGACGAAAGAATGCTTCTTTTGGGTATATCTTATGTGAACAACCTTGAATGTACAATTATTACACTTAAGTGACCAGGTTTTTCACTCCCTTGGTGCCCAAGGTTACACACAACTAACTAACTTATACACAGTAGTTTATTGGAAAAATGGCAACTTTGAGCATGTGTCTTTCACACCTCTCAAGATTAAATACACAACATCACCCCAAGTACAAGCTGAAATCACAATAACCAACTTTTGAACATATGATGACTCGTAAACAATTTTTGAGTTACGAATCACCAAACTTGCCCGATGTCAGACCGCAACCCAAGATTCTCCATAGTCGCCAAAGCTATTAATTTGCAAATCGATGGAAATTGATGCCGCGAGTAAATTTTCATCAATTCACTGTCTCAATTGCTGCTTAGTTTGAGAAACCATACCAGTCTACCATATCAATCAGATATTCATCACTTTCTAATATAACTATGCATTTTTCAGACTTTTTAAAGCACTTTTTCCAGATGCCATGCAAGAAAGTAGTCTATCCAAGATTTTTGATGCCTTACGGCAGCCAGTTAGTGGTGTATACCCCAAGGGGGGGGGGTTGGGGGGGGGGGGGGGGGTCCATGGGACCCCCCTAGGAACCACTTCTCCGAGGGAATTTTTGCACGAACCCTTGATACCACAGGAAGGTTCCTAAGAACAACCCCATCATCAAAAAAAATGAGATTTACATTTTGGGTGGAAATTGGGCAAAACATTGTTTTCAAAACACGCGAAACTTGGTTTCAAAAAGAACGGACAATGCAGAATGAGCCTTTGCTTACATCAAACATTTAAAAAACTTATTTATGTTGATATCTATTCTAGAAACCCAAATTACTTATAGGGCCTTCTCCGTTTAAAGTGTCAAGTTTGGTCTCCAAACTGACGAAATATCAACATTATGGAATCCTGAAAATCATTGAAAATCGTAAACTTTAATATCTCAGAACACGGAAAAACAATGCATGTGTGATCGTAAAAATATATTCGATTTTTATATATTGCCTAACGTTAACACTTCATTAACGTACGTCGTAACGTAGCTGTGCGGGCCTTTTTTCTTAGTCTGCTGTTCTTGAGGAAAGTATGCTTCACCGACTTATTCTCTATCGTTATCAGGTATACCTTCATACTAAAGCATGGTGTGGTATTCAACTTTATGTATCACCCATAATTCCAAGAGCGTAGCAAGGAGGGAGGTAACGTAGCTGTCGCGGTATGAAAAACGTAACAGGAGGATTTCTTTCATTACTAGGCTGGAAATTGTTTACGTTGAAACCAGATTTTTATGCAAAACATGTATAATATAACATTGAACTCTCTCGATTTATCATATTGGAACATAGGTTATTCAGTTATTTTTTAGCAATTTTGTATCCATTCGAATTATCGTACTACTGTCTGCAATATTGGCGACATGCTCTCCAACTCTTGGAAACTTTAATACTCGCCAATATTATCAGGTTTTAAACTTAACAATTAGTGCATAATATAGGCTGATAAAAAATGCAACTCTGTGATGTGGCGCTCTTGTGTAATGAGCATGGACACATTTTAAAGAACGAATTTGGGCTGGCGACATGGCGAAAAGGTAAGAATTATTCATCTTTAGCCTGATTGCTTGATACTTTCTCATCCGGTTACATCTTCTAGTCCGGATCATTTGAAAACATAACTCTAAGTATAATTTAATATTCATAAACATTCTTCTAAAGGCTCAAAAACAGCTTTAAACTGTGCATACTGTTAGCGACACTAAAAACGACATTTTGACCCCTTGATCGGAGAATGGACCTATATTTAACACAAAATTCAGCAGTTTTAGGGCATCCTGTATTTTTTTTTTTTTTTTTTTTAATGTTTTCATTTTCCCATAGAGTTTGTACAGTACGGTTTGGCAACGTACATGATAAAATTGTTTGTTTTCAGCATACAAAAAGGGTTAATTATTTTTCATGTACTATAATTGTTTACATTACATGTATGTGTGAACTTATATCATCAAAAAAAAATTGCTTTGGTTCGCGGTTTTCTTATCTTATTTTTAAAAATATTCCAATGTACTCCGTTAGTGCCCAAGGGGGGGTTCCAATGGGACCCCCACTAATTATCTCATTACGGCTTGGCCGATTTTAATTATTTTTGGTATGAAAAGAAGCGCTTTAAAAGTCAGTACAATTACAAACATTTCGGCGCAAAATCGCACGCGTAAAGCGGCCAGCGCGAAAACAAATTTTGGGTCCCCTAGGAACCCCCCCCTTGGTCACTGTAAGTGTTAATACCCTTAGAAATTGAGTAAAACAAACTTTTATTTTTTTATTATTATTTATTCGCCAGCTAGGCTCCTCTTAAAGCATGACATGTTACCCCCCGTTAACATTGTCCTTTTGTAACTCAATATTATGTTTAGTTTCTATGTGGATTACATCCTACTAATGAAAATAATTTTCTTAACCACTTAACAAGGGGTATTAAACAAAATAATTTGATACCTTATTTCCACCAACTTTCAGTCTAACGATCTAGTATAAACAAACGAATTACACTTCCACCGAGCAAACATAGGAAAACAATCGCTGCAATTTACAATAAAACTTCCGAAACATAAACTATCTTGTAATTACATTAGTACCACTGAACATTTGTGTCGTACACTCGTAGAAAAATGGTCCAAGAGGGTTTCTTCGCATTACCTCACGGTTCAATCTAGAACTATCATTACCACAAAGAACCTTATGGTTCATATAAATGGTTCCAAAGTAAGATAAATGGTTCTTTCTGGCAATATAGTCTATATAAGAACTCCAAAATGGTAAAAGTAAGGTTCTTTAATGTTGCCTTTTTTCCCGCCTTTTTACGATGTTCGCACGAAGAACCTATTTTTTTGAAGAAAAAATTCCTTGATGAACTAGCTTGTTCACGGATTGCGATATACATATCATTCATTAAAGGAGTTCTAAACTTGATGCTGCATTTTCCTTCTAAATAGCTCTGTAAACGAGAAAAATATGTGTAACGCTTATTTCAAATTTCATTTCTTGTTTAAAACACATTCATCCTAAAGAGTGATCACATTGTA
>JAMKCH010032347.1:0-68054 GCA_023653785.1 Ophioderma brevispina | reverse complement strand
TTTTGTGTCACCTGCCTTAAGGCAGGAGGACTGTTGTGGATGTCTGTTGTCTGATTATGTTGTTGTGCAGAAGGGTGGATGTTTGTCTGAAGCGTCCATATGCTTCAATGAATTTGGACCGGGCTTGGGTCGTGGGTGCGATATGGCATCCCCCATTTGTGGAGGTTAAGTGATACTTACCAAGGTCAAAGGTTACTTAGCAAGGTTAAATGTCACTTAACAAGGTCAAAGGTCACTCGCCAATGTCAAACATCATATGCCAAGGTCAAAAGTCATATGCCAAGGTCAAAGGTCATATGCCAAGGTCAAAGGTCACTTACCCAGGTCGAAGGTCGAATACCAAGGTAAAATATTGTATATAAGGTCAAATGTCACTTATCAAGGTCAAAGGTCATATACCAAGGTCAAATGTCATACAAGGTTAAAGGTCACTTACCAAGGTCAAAGGTTATTTGCCTGGGTTAAGGGTGACTTACCAATGTCAGAGACCACTTACCAAGGTCAAAGGCCACTTACCAAGGTCAAAGGTCACTTACCAAGGTCAAAGGTCACTTACCAAGGTCAAAGGTCATTTACCAAGGTTAAAGGCCACTTACCAAGGTCAAAGGTCGTGTAAGGTAGTTGTGGGATGGGCTGGGGTTGTGAAATTAACCTCATCTGAAGAGTTGAGTTCAGTTGGAACCGGACTTGGTTTATGGAGTTTGCATGCGGACTCTCATTTGCTTATGAGGTCAGGGGTTACATATCAAGAATGAAGGTCATGTGGGGCCTATTATCCACACATCGCGACGGCAGGCGACACGAGTGGTCCGAGGACAGATGTATTTATTGTAAAAAAAATTCTTTTGCTCCTTCACATTTGGAGAGTATTTAATGTTGGCTCTGTGGTTGACTGCCACTATATTGTACTCTTTTGCAGCGTATATGGGGAAAAAAAAATATAACCCTATTTTTGACCAAATTTTACCCTATTTTTTACCATATTTGACCTTTGACCTATGTCACATGACCCACTTTACATCCCAACCAACGCCTACTTGAGATGCATCTATGTTGCGAAGATGGACACCCACAATTGCTTAGAAGCAGAGATATTGTGTGGGACGGACACACACACACGGATGCAGGGCATTTCTATAGTCCCCCTTTTTCAACTAAAGTTGGCGGGGGACCAAAAGCATACTCTTGTGGATTTCACAATATATTTAATATTTTCACAGTAGGGATTTCTTTCCAAATTCAAGGTAAATATTGTGGGATTGCTTTTTTAGGTGTGTGCTCAATTTTTGGAACATAACAAATCATACGATTTCAGAATTTCGGCAAAGCTAGAAAAATTATTTTAAATAATATATTAAAATGAATTCACTGCTTTTGAATTATGCATGTGTCAAAGTAAGTGTGTAATTGGAATGCCCAGCCGCCATGTTTAATTATTACCCATGAATACCAAAAGTGTACTTCTGGATGTTTTTGGAAATCAGTCCTATAAACTTGACTTCCGTAACATATAGTATCCAGTAACTATATCTGAAACAAATTGTGCTAAAAATCACAGAACTCAGTGCACACAAAACATGTTGTGCCAGAGGGTGTATATTGGGTCCATCCCATAATGCACAAGTTATGGGAAATTTTACCTCAATAATATCATGTGATCCCACAAAAATCATATTCTTAACACATAAAAACCCTGACTTTCACACTCATTTTAGCCCACAAAGCACTATAGTACTTAGGGAATTGTTATCATGATCATGAAATGTTTTGCGATTCTTAAATTTCTTGAACACTTTTTATCCCTAAGTACTGACATGAGTTTAGTATAGTATAGGCACATTGCAATGTATTATGGGATTGGTTCATAACACCCTCTGGGTAACAGTCACGCCATTATTGGATAAGCAGTAGTATTGAAAGGTTACCAAGCTGGGCTTTCAGATAACCATTAGGTACACTATTTGGCATCCATGGATGACAAATCAAGATGGTAGCTACACCACCCCTTTACACAGGTGGGAACAGGAACTACACATTCCCTCCTTCAAGTTCCTTGACGTGTACTTGTTTCACAGATCAGTGGGTTCTAGGGCGTTGTTACTAGCACATTCATCCTTGACTTCAAGAAGCTTGCCTAAATTCAATTGGACCTACTGAGTAGAACTTTTATATAGGATGTCTGTCGAGCTACAAACAGGGTGAGTCAAAAAGATTTACACTTGATTTCAGAAAAATCTTTAAAATATTTAACAAGTTTAGAAATTGTTTTTTATACATGAAAATAATAGCTCATTATATCCACTATCATTGGTAACAAAATCTAACGTTTACCTTTTCGCATATTGCAGATATGGTAAATTAACGGAAAGCCACCAAAAACCATATTGACCACGGTTGTACAATTCTTCACTTTCACAGCAGCAAAAGCCATTGAGTTACTGTCATCTAAATGAATGCTTTTAAGCATTTGCTCTTGTTTGTATTTTTGAAAGTAAGCATTACCTAATCCGTAACAACGTTGTTGATAATATTTTGATATTTGATGTTGATATATTGTTGACAATACTCAATGGTAGTAGCGTAACGAGGGAAGGGGACGCATTGTCCACTCCCCCCATGGGCCTTACAAGGAAATAGGCTTAAGCTTGCGGTAAACCAGGAAAGTGGGAAAAGGACAAGCAGAAAGGGAGTAGAGAAAAGGGAGGAAAGGGAGAGGAAAGGACTGAGATGCAAAGGGACAGGCAGATGGACGTTGAATGTGTGTAATGTTCAAATATTTGATTTCCCCAAAGGTTTACGTTCCCCCCCCCCCCATCCGGTTATTGAAGGAGTCAGTGGAAAAATGTGGGTAACCGGCTGTATTGCACAGTTGCATTTAGTTTCCGCAAAAAGATATTATGTGAACAATTTCAAACATTTATTAAAGTAATACTTCAAAATTTGGGTGTAAGATTCCATAATTTGTTGTTAATTTCAGAATAATTATATAGTTTAACATTTTTCTTGATGAAGGTTCACACAAAGGTATCAAAGCAAGCAAAGAATGTCATGATGTACTTGTGTAGACTCATCCAAAGTCCCTTTGGCCAAATTCCACAACAGTGATTCCGTGGACAGAGTGAAAAATGGGTACCTATCTTTAAGATAGCATAACTTCGCAATGCAAAGTTCAAAAAACAAAATTCAAAATTTCTCTAGTAGGTGAAATAATCTAGTTTTATATGTGGTACTCCGTATCTTTGGTAGATTGTTCACTGCTGTAGAAAAATTCAAACAAAACGAGTGTAAATCTTTTTGACTCACCCTGTATTAGCAAAGAGAGATGCTGAAATCATGAAGTGCACCTTTAAGTATAGGAAGGTCCCTGAGTAAACCATGGAGATTCATTTTCAAACATTTACTACACATACTTAAACATTTCTTTAAAATCAGTCATGACTAGTCTTCAAAGAATGCCTTGCATGTACTGTAACCACTCGGATATAAGCCCACCCCTATATGGAAGATTTTACACCAAAATAGGAGGGTGCTTATACCCGGCGAGGGGCTAAAACTTTGGAGTAAATATCGGATCAAAAATTCTAATAACCCTTGCTTCCAAAGCGTATTATTCACTCCTACAACACTCACTTAATATACACTGAATGGTTTATACTTTATTTGTAGTACATAAACAATAAATACAAAAACTTAAAAGTTCTAATTTCCCATCATAAGAATTGTTCCTCAAAGCAGAGCAAGCAAGCAAACCATCCATATATATTTCATTACTTTGATGGTTCTAGAGGGCTCGAGTTTAAAATGTTGAAATTTGGTTTGTGTGTTAATCTGTCATGTTACACTACTTGAATTCTAAAATTCCCACCTGCACTTATGCCCAATTGTATGCTAGTTTCTGTATTTTCTTTGAAAATTGGGGAGGGGGGTGGAGACTTAAAAACTGGAGGTGGGCTTATAATCAAATGGTTCCAGTACATGTCATCACCTTTTAAATGTTTGAAAAGTGCAATCTCTTGACCCCATTTTTTATTTATCCAATGAGTCTTGCCATTCCGCTCAACTTACCAAAGTTCATAGCCTCCGGTGCAGTCCATTTGATGGGAATTTGTCTCATGGTACCATGTTCTATTGTGTACATCTCCTCCTGCCTGGACATGCCAAAATCTGAGATTTTGATGATGTTCTTGTGGCCCACCAAACAATTACGTGCAGCCAAATCTCTGCAAAGGAGAAAACAATTGTCTTATGTTAGGCTATTATAGATTGTTGTTACAGTTATAGTTGATGTGATTGTGCTACCATCTTTGGTTGACTTAAGGTCGTTGCATATTGTCATGCCGCTTGCCGCTTTGATGATGAAATTTACGTCACTATGCAATCATGTCAGAATTGCTAGTGGTGACCCAAGCGGCAAAGCGTCAAGCCGATAAATCAATCTCCCTGCCGCTCGCGCTGCCGCATTGCCCAAAGCAGCAAATCGCATTGAGTTGACTTGAATCCAACTCTGGAGTGGCGCCGCTCATGACGTAGTTCCAAGCGATAGCACCGCTTGACTATAATTGCTCAATCCTGCAAGTGGCGTACACCAAGTGGTTTGCCGCTGGGACTATGTAATCACCTTTAGTTTGTTCAACTTCAAAGAGGCAAAGTAGGAAAGCTGACAATATGACGTCAATTATGCAGCCAACTTGCTGGAATAGTCCTATAAACATAAATTTAAATAGTTCACTTTTTGCAACTGGTCAGGACCCTACCCATAGGCCCATACCAATGGATGAAGTAAAATTCTGCATAGTATTTTGGTAGACTTGTCAACAAGATGAAGACCAACTGCAGAAACTGAGTAGGAGATGGGCATTGTCTCAAAAACAGCATAATCTTTTCCCAATACCATACTTTTGTGCCTTACATCATTTAGTTAAGATAAAATATTTAGTAATCCCCTTAACTACTTGACAGTGGAGGGCATATTATTATGCCTTGTAGAACTGACCACTGTATGCGGAAGCCATAAAAATACGTCCTGAAGACATTGGGTATTAGGTACTTTAAGAATAATTGACCTTTGAATGACCCTGGAAGCAACCTTTAACCTGAAAGTGGATCATAATAGCATGACCTCAGAATAACTCTTTTTTATGTCAAAAGCATATCAGGGCATTAACAGCAATGATTTAATTAGGGTAGTACTGATCGGTTGGCACTAACCTCCTTTTTGAAAAAAAACAGGCCCACTTCTACAGATGCAGGATGTATTCTGAAAGAGCATTCCAGATGCAAGCAGATGATGGAACAAAGGACTACTGACTGATTTGGAATGAGGAATTTCAAAAGCTAAGTCATGGGATCACCACTGTTAAAGACACTATCAGTGAATTGAAAAATATTTGAAATTTGCAGGAATAGCTTCAAAGTGAAGGATAAGTCTGTAGAATTCTCATAAGTTACCTTTTTTACAGCTGTAGAATTGAAAGAAAAGGAAGAAAACGGCAGTGTTCCAAGATATGATTCTCCATTCAATTACGTGTTGTAGTAAGTGTCCGTTCGGACAGTAATGACTAAAATCTCCGATTCTGTCCTTATTAGGTTGCTTCTGGTCTTATCATTTGCAGGGTATGTTAGGATACCTGTACTTGTTACGTACATGCTAAAATCTGATTTTTGATTTTTTCGATTTGCTGATTTAGCAAATCACTGATAGTGTCTTTAATGTAACATATTACTAGCTGCAATGAAGTGGTTAATCACTACACTTTTGCGCAACCATATTGTGTATGCATATTATCGTATTTGCCACTATTTGTGGGGTCCTTAATAAATATCACTGTGTGCATTTGGATTTATCAAATACAAAAAACCAACTTGTGTGATTCTGCAGGCCATTATTCTAGCTCAATTTTCCTCCTCTCTAAGGCAAAATTGCTGGCAAAATCAATAAGGGCCACCACTAGGTTTTTATACAACAGGTATACAAGAATCACTTCAGAGGCATAATTTTTCCAACTGCATAGTTTAAATCACTGCAGAAAACTCAGTCAATCAACTTTGCTGATGTTTATTGTTTACAGTCTCTTATGCAAATATGAATGATAAGCTATTGCAAATAATAGAAGTGCAAAATTGTTAAGCTGGATTAATTCTCAATTATATAAAGGTTTTGTGAAAGAGTCATCTCCTCAGTGCAGAAAGCAATGCAAGTATTTGATCTCAATTCAAGATCACCATAGGTCAACAATGGGCAAAATCACTGCAATTGCTTTGAAGAATATTTGTGAGAAATGTATGTGATGAACAACAATCTAACACTCTCCAGCACACAGATCAACTACCATACCTGTGTATACAGTTTTTGGATTCCAGGTAGGCCATGCCAGCTGCTGCATCCTCACCCATCTTTACCATCTGTTTATTGCTCAGGTCGGTTTGGTCTTTGCGTAAGAAGGTCAGAAGGTCACCACCTGCAAGAGGACCAAACAGAAAGGCTTGCACAACTGAAAAACATCTGCAGATATACTTCGTCCGATCTGAACTAAGGAGCGAGGTCATAACTTTTGAGCAGCTATTGTGCATGCATATCATGCACGCCGACTTTGTACACTTGCGAATACAGCTGCGGCTTACTGCGATTTGCACATTTAAGACTGAGTGAAAGCTACGACTTCAAGTTCACTCCTTAGTTCAGGCTGGATGAAGTATTTCATAGATCACTTTTCCATTTTGTATGGGCTAGCTCTTGTCTACAAATTGTGAATGCACTATAGATTGAGTCTCACAAAATCCTTACCTAATGCATGTCAATACCAGCTACACTATATTTAGATTTGCTTGAATAAATAATATTGATGCAAACATGGTGGAACATTTATGCAGCTGGCTATAAGAGTTGATAATCTCTAGGTGAGATTTTGACTATTCTGTTCAGAGAGCTAGCCAAGTTGTCTCAGCAACAAAATGGCCTTACATTGAGATTTCAGTGCTCATCCATAAAGCTCTCTCTTTAAGGAATGATAATAATACCAATTGCTTGCAAATTGCCGAAACAGATAAATAAAATATCCATAAAATACACGTAAGCAATAAGATTTAATTGCCACAACGTCCTTGCAGATGGGTGTAAAAGCAAACCACTCAATGCTGGTCATGACAACATATGACATGACATATTTTGTAATCAATGTATATTTATTAACTATGTCAGTGGCATGCTCACCATTACTTTTCAATTGCATTCCATCACATTCAAGATTTTGGTTAATTACACAAATGATACCACATATCCATGTATGATTTAAGACTACACATTTCTCACCTGGTACGAGTTCCATAACAATGTAGATAGGATGTTTGTCGGTACATACACCAATTAGTTTGACAATGTTTGGATGGTGGTATTGTTTCAAGATGTGGCCCTCCTTCAAGAACCTTCCTCTCCTAGTAGAGGCAATCTACTGTATCCTTGAGGTCTCACTGCGACCGGTGGTGCATCTTTTGTTCGAACCCCACGGGTAGACATCGCCAAGTGACCCTGATCAAAAGTCAAAGACGGGATAATAATTTTGAAGTGTGTGACTTAAAGACAATATCAGTGATTCACCCGAAGAGTCAAAGTATTTGAAATTTCAAGAATAGGGCTTAAAACAAAACAAAAAAATAATAAAAAACAGCGAAGGATTTGTACTTATTATTCTCATAATTTATTTTTTCAACTGAGACGAATTGCCGAAAAGGAGAAAAACAGCAGCTTCAAAGATATGGACTCTCATGGATACGTGTTACAGTAAGTGTCCGTATGAACAGTAATAACTAAAATATGCTGGTTTTGCTATTAGGTTGCTTCTGGGTCTTATCATTTGCAGGCGATGTTAGGATACCCGTATGGGTAGAGGAAGTTTATTTGTCCAATAATTCACAAAACCCAGGGTTCAGTGAAAAAAACCCTGGGTTTTGAATGACAAAACCCAAGGTTTTGTTTCAAAACCTGGGTTTTGCCGGCAAAACCCAGGGTTTTAACACAAAAACCAGGTTTGTGCCAAACTCGGGGTTTTGCTTACAAAACCTTGGGTTTTGAAACAATAACCTGTGATTTTTATGTGTTTAAAAATAACAGAGCAAAACCCAGGGTTTTGATTCCACTTACAAACCTGGGTTTTGTGTCTCTCTACGAAACCCAGGGTTTTGTGACGTCACAAAACAAAACCCAAGGTTTTGTGTTTTCCATTACGAACCTTGGGGGTTGAAAATTACAAAAACAAGGTTTTGTGACGTCACAAAACCCAAGGTTTTGTGTCCTCTACAAAACCCAGGGTTGCTGATCACAAAACCCAAGTTTTTGTGCATGCTGTACGAAAACTTGGTTTTTGAAACTACAAAACCCAAGGTTTTGTGATGTCACAAAAACCTTGGGTTTTTGTGCTCTATACAAAACCCGGGTTTTGTGACATTCACAAAAAAACATTATTTCGTACAAAGCCTTGGGTTTGGAAACACAAAACCCTGGGTTTTGTGAATAATTGGGACAAAATAATTATACGTGAGGTCTATGTACAAATTTAGTACACAAAACCAGCATGCCGAAAAACCAGGGTGTAACTCAAAACCCAAGGTTTTGTGGCCAAAAATCGGGGTTTGGCTACAAAAACTTGGGTTTTCAGCAACAATAACCATTGTGTGTGATTTTTGTAAATAACAGAGCAAAACCCAGGGTTTTGATTCACACTTACAAAACCCTGGGTTTTGTGTCTCTCTACGAAACCCAGGGTTTTGTGACGTCACAAAACCCAACCCCATAGGTTTGTGTTTCAATACGAAAACCTTGGGTTGAAATTACAAAACCCAAGGTTTTGTGAAGTCACAAACCTTGGGTTTGGTCTCTCTACAAACCCAGAGTTTTGTGATTTATAAAACCCAAGGTTTTGTGTGATCGGTACGAAACCTTGGGTTTTGAAACTACAAAACCCAATGTTTTGTGATGTCACAAAAACCTTGGGTTTTGTGATGTCACAAAAACCTTGGGTTTTTGTGTCTCTCTTTTTCTACAAAACCCTGGGTTTTGTGACATACAAACCTTATTTCAGTACAAAGCTTGGGTGGAAAACTACAAAACCCTGGGTTTTGTGAATAATTGGACAAATAATTATAACGTGAAGGGTCTAGTACAAATTATACACAAAACCATCATGTGGACGCGGCACGGACTGCAACGTTATTGAAAAACAAAGGCTATTGTAAGTGACGATTGCGTCCTTTTACACGGCGGTGTTTTTGTTTCTTTAGTGTTTTCAACGTACAGTCATTCTGACATCTCGCAATTCCAGCACTTTCGCCAGTATCGAGAGCTTAATCGAGAGGCATGCGTATAACATCCAACAAAATCAAGGTGTTATACATAACAAAAAAGCGCCTGTAATGACGTAAATCAGTCACTTACCATCTTCTTCACTAAAGTAAAGTGCGTTTCAGCCGATGCACAGTAATGTACAGTTTGTGTAATAAATTTGCGCATAGACCGTCACGTTAAAATCATTTTGTCCAATTATTCACAAAACCCTGGGTTTAGTGGAGAGACACGAAACCCAGGATTTTGTGACGTCACAAAACCTTGGGTTTTGTAGTTTCAAAACCCAAGGTTTCGCACGGAAACACAAAACCTTGGGTTTTGTGACGTCACAAAACCCTAGGTTTCGTAGAGAAACTTCAAACCCTGGGTTATCTAGAATAACAAAAAAGCACCACATAAATGACGTAAATCAGTCACTTACACCCACATACTTTTCACTAAAGTACATTGCATGCCCGTCCACATGCATGGTTTGTGTAACAAATTTGTTCATAGACCGTCACGTTATAATTATTTTGTCCAATTATTTACAAAACCCAAGGTTTCGTACAGAAACACAAAACCCAGGGTTTTGTGACGTCACAGAACCTTGGGTTTCGTACAGAAACACAAAACCTTAGTTTTTGTACGTCACAAAACCCAGGGTTTTGCATTTCCGTACAAAACCCAGGGTTTCGTGTTTCGGTACGAAACCCTGGGTTTTGTGATTTTGTTCTAAAAAGAATTACTTATTGGACAGAATATTTTATATTTCAGTGCAAAACCCAGGGTTTTGTAATGAAACTGAGGGTTTTGAGACAGATAAGAATAACTGGGCAAAACCCTGGGTTTTGCGTTCAAAACCCTGGGTTTCGTTCACAAAACCCAAGGTTTTGCTGTCAAAACCCAAGGTTTTGGGACAAAACCTTGGGTTTTGTAATTCAAAACCCAGGGTTTTGTCACGAAACCCTGAGTTTTGTGAATTATATTTTTGGACAAAATAACTTCCATACCCGTACTTGTTACAGTCATGCAAAAATCTGAATTTTGATTTTTTTGATTTTATGATTTTGCAAATCACTGATAGTGCCTTAAGGGCAGTGTCAACCTTGAGCTTCCGAGTATCTATTTTGGTTTGTAACTTCGCCAATATTTGATTATTGTCCGTAAAAGTATACATTTCTAGAATGAAAATTGGACGATGAACCCGATGATGGCATCAGATTAATGTAAAACTTTCCGTATTTTGAGGAAAATACTAAAAAAACATGATTTTGCCCCAAAACTTTCAGACAGCATACCAAAAACAATTTGAATTTTCATGATTTCTTATGTTATTTTTTAGAAACAAGACAAATTTGTCTGACGGTTTTTTTCATTTTGAAAAATAGAGCTTACTTTTCGAAATATAAGGAAAAATGTCAAAAAAGTGTGATTTTTACCTTTCTTTTCCAAAATTTGAGTATATATTGGAGAATATCTTTAGTTAGAAATCGAAAAATGAAAAATTGAGAAAACCGTCCCTACAGAAGACTGACTGCTATCGTAGGAAAGTTAAACCTTGCCTTTTACTTTGGTACTTTTGGAGTTATCCTGTCTGAAAATTTACCAAATTTTGCGAAAATTGAACATTGAGAAAATCTGTGTTTTAGTAAAAAAATGACTTTTCACGCCATTTCAAGCTGTCTCTTTCTCAAATACTTTATCTTTGAACTTTGAACTATGTTGTGCAAGTGATGAAAATACATCTTTATGCACTACTGAATCAAACATCTTTTGTCTCTAACTCCAGAAATCAGAAGAAATTGAAATTGCGTCTGGTCTAAATTAGCGCTTTGTTTACATTTTCAAATATTATTTTTCGTTTTTCCAAGATGCGTTCGTGCAAATGTAATTAAAACACGCGCACGCTTCATTACGCAGTAAAAATTCACCGCGCGATGCAATGCTGCGCCTTGCGCCTGACGGCGTGTAATGTACTTAAATTCCCGCCGTTAAGACCATGTGGTTTTTGTGACTTTAAATGGTCAAATAGCTGCTTTAAATCGGCAAAAAAATACAACTCGGGATTGTCTGCATTGGATAACCTTTTTGGTAACGATAGAACACAGGTTGATGTTTTAAAATGGTGCAAAAATCAGAAATTCAAGTAAAAACAAAGCACTAGGGTTAACACTACCCTTAAAGAGTGAAAGTGTTTTGGGGCAACCTTACCACAGTGTAAACGAAGCTCTGTTGATCTGCACTGCCTTTTCAACAGAAATCAGTTTACGCCAGTGCGTATCCCAAAAAACATCAGAGCGGGGGCAAGGAGTTTGTTTCAAAAAAAATGTGTGTTAAGTCGGCAAATTGTATCAAGAAGACTAGCATAATAGTCCTTGCTATATACACATGTACTTGAAGAGAGAAAGCAGTTCTTAAAGGTCCATGGCTCCGATCGCTAACAACATCCCCAGAAGCCCCGATTTTACCGGACAGTGGTTCAAAAATGTTTGGTATCAGCAAGAAAGCTACTATTTGGCTTTCATTTTACCTGTGAAATCTTAGAACAAAATGTTAAAAAATAGTAAAATAATAAAAAAAAACTACCCCAATTTGGTTCGACCAATATTAATTGTTACACAGTACTCTATGGGGCTTACGAAATCACGTTTTTGCTCTCACATGAAAACGCATTGAAATATCGGCGCGAAAACTGTACAGGTGGGGTTTTAAATTTTGAGTGAAGGCCAATCTATCAAGATGAAAACTTCATATAAGTAAATGGGCCATCCCCCTTTAAACTTACAAAGGCCCCTTGAAGGAGGGAAGCGGAGGAAGTTGAAAGTAATATAACTTAAGATCACAGGGAGGATTGTGATGGAAATTTCCAACTATCTGAGAATCCTGATATAGCAGTTATAATACTTGGATTACCCAGATGACTTAGAAATGACCTTGAAAATCTCTGGTAGAAAATGTTGACTGAAACCCACCAAGTTTCACACTACGACCATTTACAACTATTTGTAGTTAGTTGACCTTGGGTGTGACCCACTTGACCTTAAATGACATTCACAATTTCAGTTCGAATGTAACCACACTACGAAGTTTCATGACCATGCAATCCTTTGCAATGATTGACCTTGATTTGACCCGATCACCTTAAAATGACAACTTTAGGGCCAAATGTTCATTCTACTACCTGCCCCAATTTATCACTCAGTTCAATTACTCATGTCTCAGATCATGTTCGTCTCTGACTCGTAGCCAAAGGAGTTACGCAGTACGGCTTGAGATGCTTTCGGTGAAGGGTGTCCCGTTGTGATGCTGGTGACGGATGAGTTAACCCGACTGTTGGGGGAAGCCTCCCCTTCTAGCATGAACAAAGTTCTAAGGGTTAAAACAGTCCAAATATCACTTGAGTTTATAAGTAGTAGTAGTAGTCAAAGACGTTTTATTTTGTAAGTTAGAACGGATGATTCTCTTGTGTGCACAAAAAGTATATAATGAGGGCCATTCTCAAGTAAAGTGTTCAAGTTTGGTCTCCAAAATGACGAAATATCAAACATTAAGGAATTCCTGAAATGCATTGAAAATCGAAGACTTAATGTTTCAGAAAACGGAACAATGCATGGGTGATCTTAAAAATATATTCCGATTTTTTAGTCTATTGCCTAACGTTAACAATAAAGTAACGTATACTGTACGTAACGTATCTGTCGGCCCTTTTTTCTTAGTCGTGCTGTTCTTGATGAAAGTACGTACTTCACCAACCTAGTCTCTATACGTTATCAGGGTTTCCTTCAGACTAAAGCATGGTGTGGTATTCGACTTTATGTATCACGCCATTATTGCAAGAGCGTTAGCAAGAGGGACCGAAGTATCTGTCGCGGATGAACGTAAACAGGAGGGATTCTTTCCTTACTAGGGCTGGAAATGTTACGGTGTGAAACCAGATTTTTATGCAAAACATGCATAATAGAACATTGACATCTTCTCGATTATATCACATATTGGAACATACGGTATTCAGTTATTTTTAGTAATTTTGTATCAATTTGTATTATGGTAACGTATCTGTATGCAATATTGGCGACCCTTTGTCTCTCAGAGAACTCTTGCGAACTTTAATATCCAATATTATCATGTTTTAAAACTAACAATTAGTGACATAATCAGGGCTGATAAAAATGCAATGCACTCTGTGATATGCGGCTCTTGTGTAACGAGCAGGGGACACATTTACAGAAGGGATTTGGGCTTGCGACCATGGCGGAAGAAAGCAAGAATTATGCATCTTAGCCTTATTGCTTGATATTTCTCATCGGTACAACAATCTAAGACCGCTCATCATTTTGAAACATTAACTCCTACAGTATAATTATAGTCATAAAATTCATTCGTAAAGGCCAACCCAAAAAACAAGCTTTAAACGTGCATGATGTGAGCGACATAAAAACGAATTTTGAACACGTTATCGGAGAATGGACATGAGCGTACCAGTTCATTATCATAGTCTTGGGCACTACCATGGTTTGCATGAAGTAAGAAATCAGTAGCTTCCCACAATGCATTGCTTCCAATTGAGGTTTTGTAAAGGTACTGATGTGAATCATTAGCGATGAAACATGACTAAATTGACAGTACTGATCACAAACTTGCATTTTAAGTTTCATCTCTAACAATTCAAATGACTGCCTGTACAGAAACTTCCATTGGAAGCAATGCATTGTGGGAAACTACTGAAATCTTCCCTTGGTTTGCATAATGTCATATTTGGTGAGCACTCATGCATGTTTATGAAGGCATGTGAGTGTTCGTTTTAGTTGCATTTAGTGAGTGAAAAACAACAACTCTAATGCCATATGCTGTTACTCTGATTCAATATATTTCCTAAAGCAAGACTGACAAGGGTCATTATAAGATTTTTTTGTGCATTAGGAATGTGGGAGTCTTTCTAGAGGTATCAGAACTCTATGGGCAATTTAAATCTGAAAGTACATGTTTCAATATTCATACTTGCAGCAAGTTCTAAGCAGAGCATGCAAAACAAACATGGAATAAAATTACTGTCAGAGGCCTGATTGTACCCTGCCATATAATCATGCAATAAGACATTACTAAAGTCTATGACTTACTTCTGTATTGCGTTGGATTGGGAAATGCCTTACTCTCCCCTCAGCCCTTGCTGATAAGACGATCTGACCCGATGCGTCACTCTTCTCTCGGACAAGGAAATCGCCATCGTTGACAAGATGCACCTCAGCTTCTGTACGAGGGAGGGCGCCATGATACCACTCCTCTTCATCCAGTGGAACTTCTCTTGTCTAGAGAAAACAAGTGAGGGAGTACACAATTAACATACAGCTCATTTGAATCACAAAAAAGCCAAGATGGAAAGTAGATCCAATATGAAAAATAAAGAAAACAAAGCTCCTACCATCTGTGTGGAGACCCTCTGTGCTAATGAAGAACACACTTTGAAGTATTAGTAACTCTCCACATCAAATGCCATAATTCTGAAACACTTTCTATATCAATCCTTTGCAAACTTTAAAAGAGGTCAGTTTTATATTGTGGCCTGACAAAGAACTGTTTATATTTATACTACTACACAAGTCTAATCACTCTATCTAAAGAATTATTAAAAAAGATTTTATTTAGCATTCTCCAAGAAAGAAAGATAGAGTAGAAGGAAGTACTAGAAAAGTACAAAAATGTTTTCAGACCTTTAAAGGCTCAATAAATTTAAAATGTTGACTGACATACAACTCAAGTCAGATGCTTAATCAAATTACCCACTTACAAACTTGTATC
This sequence comes from Ophioderma brevispina, assembly GCA_023653785.1. Lineage (NCBI taxonomy): Eukaryota > Metazoa > Echinodermata > Ophiuroidea > Amphilepidida > Ophiodermatidae > Ophioderma > Ophioderma brevispina. The sequence continues at coordinate 52,939 of JAMKCH010032347.1, read as the reverse complement.
ATTATTCAACTTTCCTCTTCTAAAAATTTTATATTATTGTCCAGGTAAAACAAGTCAGTTTTGTTTATTATAAAAGAAAATTAATGAACAAAACACCTGGTAATAAAGCTTCTTAATCACCAAAACAAACATCCAAACAAAAAACAACAAAAAATAAAAACAAAACAAAAACCATAAAATTATTAAGGCTATTAGTAATAAAAATATCACAATAAAAATTTCAAGCAAATATGAGTTGGGAAGGAGAGGTGCATTGATAATAGAGACATTTAATTCAATTAAAGAGTAAATCTGTTAGTTTTCATGCAATGACTGTGAAGAGTTTGTCTTGCTCTGCAATCTTGGAATTAGTGGAACACTTTGAGTAATTTTAAGAAAACTGTTCTCCTCTCTCCCCTACCAATGTTGAATAAGGGATCATCATCAACTATTACCAATTCCCCCAACATTGATTGATGGGGGTTGGGGAAGGGTAGGTTGAGTTGGAAGGTTAGGGTCTCAATTGAGTGATAACAGGGGCTTGTAGGTTCTTAACTCTGGCCTGGGTGAACAATATAGCAAATAAGGAGGCGGTACAGTGTTCTTCCCACAATGCATTTCTTCCAATACAATTTTTGCACTTGTTGTCACATCAGTTTATAGTGACAAAAAGTACCTATAAAGTATTTGTAAATTGGAAGATTGGGATGAGTTCTGTCCATTTAGGTACTTTTTGTCACTATAAATTTGTGTGACAAATAGTGCAAACATTGTATTGGAAGAATTGCATTGTGGGAAGAACACTATGCCTCCTCTTATAGTAAATGGTCGAGAGTGTTCCAACTATTTTTTTTTCATGAATGTTGTCCATGTCATCCCAATGTTCACAGACACTGGTATTCTACAAGCACCCATATATATTTGAAGTAAGTTAGGGGGCTTTGAAACTCAATTCTGGTTGACTGGTAGTTCATGGCATTTGAAGATTGTTGAAAACCCAATTAAGGGGCTGTTAAGTCAGGAATTCAAAGGAACATGTTTTTGCCGTATTTTCTTAATTGTTGTTCCAACATATATAAAAGTATACATATTTGAGAAGGAAATGACTCAAGGAATCCAAATATGATAATATTTTCCCCAAAAAATACATTTTTTTTGAGAAAATCATAAAAAATGGTGATTTTCACTCATTTTTTTTTGTTCCCTATAAAAAATATAGAAATGTTATAAAAATGTGCCTTGTTCGTTTTTGTATTCCAGAGTCATAGTTCTAGGGTCGGTATTTCCCCTTTTTTCAAATACTGCACTATTTATCAAATTATTTACCAAAAAAGGCCAAAATCTGCATGTTTCAATTTAGAACCACGCCAAGATTGTTCAAAGGTTGACATAAATCACGATTTTTAACCAAAAATGAAAAACTAAAAAATACCGACCCTAGATTTTGATATGCTCTATACGATGCATTTCATTTCTTACCTGTTGCTGATATGGATTTCGAGTAACTGTGAACCGAAAAAATCACGAATTATCGCCGAAAGTGAACACAGAGAAAATCGCCATTTTGTCCAAATATTGACCCGTTTCGCTACAAAATATAGCCTTATTCCAAAAAACACAAGCGTTTCATCTCTTATTCTTCACACTGCTTCCGCACCAGGTCAAATTACTTCATCTGGATACTTATGATCAAAATTCAACAATTTATGAGGCTCAAACCGTGAAATTAAAATCCCATTCTGTTTGCAAAAGCATCTCACGTGGGCAACCATTTAACAATTGCATACAAGTTACCATGGGTATGCTTCATATCGAACTATGCATCAAGGCTTTGCTTATGCGCTCATTACAAACAAATCTGCCGAATAGCACAGACGCTATTGCGTAATATGCGAAATTACCCGCCCTTTTGCAGTTCAGCAGCCCATGGATTGTTTTGGGGTCAAAAATGCGTCACATAGTAAAAGTCAATGAACAAAATATGAGAAAAAATCATATTAAATAGGATTCTGTTTAAAAGTATAGGAAAGAAACATGTGTATGCCATAACAGCTGAAAAAAAACCTAAAACGGCCGTTGACCAAGTTCCTGATTAACAGCCCCCTTAACTAATGCCATATTAAATCCATATTCCAAAGTGACTGCTACTTAAAGCTATAGTAAAGCCATCAGAAATCCCAAGCCACACCAATTGACACACATCCAATGCTGATTTATGATGTGATCACAATGAGTCGCAATTCGTCAAATATTGATTTTGAGATATAGCAAACAAAGTAAAAATGTCTTTGTTTTCCTTTTGGTTTTTTCCACTCTTCAGCGGATATATATCTTTGGGATTATTGGTCACTTCTCAATGGCCCTTCAGCCAAATGCAGCTTTTGTAACTGGTGCATACAGTTACATGGAAAAGTAAAAATCAAATCAATACGACTTCAGACTCATTGTGCTAGGATCACAAAAATCACCTTTGTGTTTCTATAACCCTTCACCTTGTAGATTCTGTATATGTTTATTATACTAATTGGTGGTTTCTGAGATGATCTCAAATGACCACAAGTTTATTTAGAAGCCATCTCCAAAAACCCTGACCTAAGACATACTTTGCTAGGACTTTTAATGCTGTATTTTTACAGGTTTAGTATTCCAATATTGTTTTAAAATGTATATTTTAAAAGAACCTCTCCTATTCTTCCGGTCAAGCTAATCTCCTCCTAATTCTCTGGGCACTACAATCTTTCTAACAAACAGTGCTTTCTCATTTGGTTCAATTCTGACATGGTGCATTTAAGAACCAATACAGCTCCTAACTGTTTTATGTATAGTCTTACAGCATTACCAGCATTCCTATGTTGTCTCTGATTGGCTAAAATAATGGTACCCCCCCTTCTTTTATCCAATCAGCCATTAGTTCTCATAGGTTCAACTTGTTTGTTCAATTTTCCTACCCTAACACAGATTCTCCATTCGCTGCAATTGATTTCCACTGGTAAGGTGGTAACAGCTAACATTATTAAAAACCTTCTCCTCTTCAAAGCTAATTCCTTTTGAGGTTTTGTTCATCGAGATTGAGCCAAATCTCAAATATATACCATGAAATAAATGCTTTAAATTGGAGATCTTTGTCCAACATTATCTGTAGCTAGCCATGCACCTTTTTTTTATGATGTGGCTTAATACTCAACATATTGTGTGAAATCCATCCAATCGTGATCAAATCAACAACAATTTGTTTTGGCCTCATCTCATCAAACGACATACTTGTAAAGAAGAATGAACTATAGTAGTTCAAATTTAGTATATACAAGTTTTATCATTCAGTGACATGACACATTTTCATTGGTTGATAGCCCTTGGAGATATATTTCCCATATTATACTTACTTCGGCTCTCCTGAAAGTACTGCAAGTCATTATCCCATATCAGACAGTGCTTTATCAGTATCACACATGCACCTTAGTTACAAAGATCACGGGCCAAGCGTAAGCACCATAGATACAGAGTGGGTGCGCACGTGCTAGCTCCCTGCTCCTTGCACTATAAATTACTTTCCTTTCATAAGTGAAAGCAGAGGCAAAATAAAATACAATATTAAAAAAAAGAAAACATTAATTTTAAAATATTCTCAGTTAACTTATCGTGTTTAGTAAATTCAAACATTCGTGTCTACTGAAAAAATTCGCTACCCCCACCCCCCTGTTTTCTAGTGCCATACCACCTTCCCTGCGGGCCTCGAAGTGGTAAGCACCAAGACCATTCATATCTTTTCGGTATTGCATGCCAACCAAAGGTATGACTAATAGTAATATTGATTATTCCTTGAACACAACTAATGCATGTATCCAATTTTATCGTCGCATCTTTGTCGAGTCCATGTTCCCAAAATATAATAATGCAGTATCTTGCTCAGACCACACCGCAGTTTCTCATTAAATGCATTGGTGTCTCTCGGAGGGTGCTTTCCAGGTGTCGCCCCACTCCGGGTCATGTCAAACATGCAAAATAAGCCCATTTTTCGGCTATTTAGAGGTCCTTCTTCCCCCCGTCCCCCTAAAAAAACAGGTCTGGATGCGGCCATTGAAATGAAAGCCCAACCGACTCATGAGGAAAAGCATGCAATCTGTAACATCCCATATCTAATCTACAGTAAAGCTACAGAACTCCTTTGTTGGTGAATGTTAAAGACCCACCTTTTCAAAATTTACTTGATCATGAATTCCAGACTATGTAATTGAATTGAAACAAGTTCATGCTGTTCCTAGATGGCAGGCCACAGGCGACATACTACTTGCTCTTGAAGTAGTGCTGCTGATGCAGCAATTCAATCGTGCCCGTTTGCCGGCTTTGGCTGGTTGAAGGTTGCTAAGGTGGTTACTAAGGTGTTTGCTGCTATGATGTTGCCCATGTGGATCACTACTTGGTTAGTATTGACTTGTAAGTGGGGTCTGTTGGCTCTCTCATGGCCTATACGTGTACAGTGCACTGTCATGATCAGGATTTAATCAACTAGTATGTGGTTTGGTTGTTATTGAATAATGCCATTCCCTACTAAATCACCCTTCTTGTAACACTTGAAGCGCAAAATATTCTTCAAGGGCAAAATACTTCTTGAAGTGTAACAGTGGTTATTTTTTTATTTCAACCCCAAAATTTATTTATTTATTACCATTTAAGAGGACCGAGACCTCAGAGGTAATATACCCAACAGTGGTTAACTACTCTACTAGGGGTATCCCTCGCAACTGACCACAACGGCTTGGGACAATCAAGAGTTACCACCCTACTCTTTCTCGCAACTGACTGTGATATAAATGTACGGTATGATTCTCTGTACATGGGTACCGACGCTTAACGTCCCCTCCGAAGATCGGGATTATGTCTCGTGTTCCTTTGCCACCAAATGAACCACGGGGAGAGCGGAATGCTAGTTTTATCAATAGTTCTTATACAAATTAAATCCAGAATTTAGTACCCGATTAAATCCCAGCAAGTGGCCCTACCAGGATTCGAACCGGGGACTCCTACCCTGCATCAAAGCGAATATCCTAACCAGTGGGCCCCGCTCCCCACTAAAGCCACATTATCTGGTGGAGTCTGGCCAATCATTTCAAAAGAGAGTTCCACTCCGTTCCTGTATACACATTCCGTATTCCTTTACTATTTTTTATTTAATACTTGAAAAGGACACTGAGGGCAAACCACTCTCTCTTGATAGTATTCAGTTCAGTTGGGCATAATTGTTTATTGACTGCTGTGATACATATCATTATTCAATATCAGGCTTCTGAGTGGTGCAAAGAAATCCTTGATTGTACATCTTGGTAAAAGTCTCCGGATGCAATACCATCTTCTTTTTATATTTTTGTATCGCATCCTGGGGAATTTTTAGCTGTGAATGACATTATTGACAAACGTGTACTGTTGGACTACAACATTGTCAATGCAAGGTTTGGTCGAGTGCAGCGCTGATTTTTAATAATAATACGAATATTGAATGGCTTTTTTGTATGATATCAAGAATATATCGTCGCACTAGAAAAATATTCTACTCATCTTCGACTGGTGCAATCCTTTCTCATAGCTCGTGCAACATATTCTTGTATCATACTACTAAAGCCATTCAATATTATTTATTACTGGTTTGCTCACATCAGAATTGTAAAATGAAAGGGGATGCAATTTATGAATTAACCTAAACAGTCCTTTAAAATAAAGCACATAAATAGAATGATTGCTCCATCAACAACTGTACTTTCAAGCCCTCTTCACTGACCACAGAACATTGTTGTTTTTAAACTCTTGGCACTTGTGTATTTAAATTGGGATACATTTAGGAGGAATGGTCACTTTATTTCAAAATGCCTTTTCATGATGCCCATGCTGTATGATTTTCCTTGATGCCCAGTCCATGTAGGTTCCTACCTAAGTTAATGTATTACTGGTTAAAACTTGTTGTAGGGTTTAATAAATATCAAATATGAACCATAATTGGTATAATGGCTTCATTGCTAACATGCTTTGTTATTTTTTTATCATCATCATGAATCCTACGATTAGTGCTTTCTATTCCATTCCATCACCATAATTCATGGGTTAAACATTCTCCACTACTTATCCGGGGTGGGGGAGGGGTTCTTCAACATTTTTGGGGTCGTATGTTCCCACCCCCGATTTCAAAATTTATGGTCCGGAGTTGATTTGAGGCCCAACAAATGAGGTGCTCCAAACACTGTTTTTTTCAAAAATTTTCAGAAAATAATCTGCGATTTTTCCTAAAATTTTCAGCTATTTTTTAAAATGTATTTCAAAGAAATTTGGTAAAATATGGCTTTGGACATGACAAGTAGGGTCTCTGGAACTGTAATGGTCTCAAATGGGGGGCACTGGAGCTGAAAAAGAGCCTGAAAAAGAGGGTCTTATAGGGCGGCACATACCCATACTATACTCCGAAAAAAAACATAATGATAACCCCCGGGTACTTTATCGTCCTATAATGGTATAGTATTGTCCATTTGTCTAGGAATGGGTCATGCAAAAGGGAACTTTGACTCACTACTCTCGTAAACAGATATTTATTGTTTTACTTCATATAAGATGTTCTATATTGTATGCTGAAATTACGACCCTCAATTCAGCCTATACTTCCTTGCATTTTGCTGACACCGCTTTAAGTGTCCTAACTCATATGCCCTTGTTTAACTCACTAACAGAATGTGTAAAACACTGTTAAGGAGAAAGTTGCCTTTGTAAATTAAATGAAACCCCCATCAGATTTAGAGTGTCAGCTCTTGTGAAATCTAAATGAAAACAATTTTGTTGACATTTCGCTCTCTACTACAACCCTCACTTTTTATTTAACAACTGAAAGGTACATTTCGTGATTCCAGCACATTTATTTTTTTTTATGATTCACTAGATATCCTCAAAAAAGGTTATTTCCAAATTTCCGTTGATTCTGAATGTTGTTTTTATGAACAAAACAAATTCTTGTATCGTGTGCCCCATAGACCACTGTTGGTTGTATTTTTCCTGTCCATTTACAGACAGAAAATACAAAACAAATTTCTCCTAGATAGATGCAACTTTGCTGTAAGATTCCAAGGCACATATACTTGGGGCAATGGTCTCAGATTGAATTAAAAATCTTAATTTCTTTGAGGTCAATCATGGATGAAGCGTGGGGGATCACAAAATGCTCCTTTAAAAGCCTGCACATAAGGGGGGGGGGGGATGTTGATTTGCACAATTATCTCACCTTTTCTAAGATAAATTAAAACTAACCCATGGGTACTACACTGTGCATAACCTTAGATTTTATTGAAATCATTCTCACACTGGTTGACCTACCAGTGTAAAAACCTAATACTCATCCGCCGAACTAAGGCAGTGAAGTGCACATCTTTCATGTGTCTTAACCGCACGAATCGCAGTAAAGCCGCTGTAATCGCGAGCGTACAAAGTCAGCGTGTGCGATACGCATGCCACATAGCTGCGCTAAAACTATGACATCACTCTTAGTTTTCAGGCCAGAAGTATAAAACACACACATTCCTATATTGTCAAAATTTTAAACAACAGGAGTTTAAAAGAACATTCCATGGCATTATTGCAATGCATGCTGGGAAGCAATCAATGTTCATGTCCTCAATTGTTTATTAATCCCCCATTACTCAGCAGCATTCAATGCATATATCCCTCAATGCCTATAGCATGCTTGTGCAACTTACAGTCACAATAGACGATTGTTTGCCTCCTGTACGCAGAACCGTGATCTTTCTGTAACCTGTCAAAGGTCAGAGCATGCACATGTCAATATAAAAACCAAACTTTAAACGTAAGATATAACTTAAACGGAATGCAGTTTTATGATTACAATTAAAAATTGTTTGCCCCCACCCCCGCTAAATTGTAATACTGGAATGTGATAATACTATACTGGGGGTTTTAGAGTTTTGGAAAATACAACATATGGGGTCATTGCATCACATAACATTGGACCATCTTTAGCAAAATCAAAGTTTTTCCCTTGACCGTATACAATAAAATTGAAATCAAAAATCAATTTTTTGACATTTTTTTCACAACCATGCATGGATAATAAAGTGTAATTATAACAAAACAACTACCCCCCACCCTAAAAAAACAGGCAGTTCTCGAACCACAAAGGCCCAGTGCAGTAGCTAAGAACAAGAAGCAACAAAATTTTAAGATCTTCGGGAGATTGTGATGGCCCACCAAGTTCACATCCACCTCCGACCACATGTAGTGATTTGACCTCGGATGACCCCACATGACCTTGAAATGACCTTCCAAAGTGTCAACACTGCAACGTTGACCACCTCCACCAAGTTTCATCACCTCCTCCACATGATTGTGATTTGACCTTAACTGACCCCACAATGAACCTTGAATGCCCAAATTTTTTGGCACGAAGATGACCACACTCACCAATTTTCACCCTCATACCACAATGATAATTTGACCTTGGATAACCTCGCCTGACCTTGAAATTACCTTCAACTTTTTGGTAGTGAATGTTGACCACAACCCACCAGTTTTCATCCTCCTACCACATGTTTAGTGATTTGACCTTGAATGACCCCGTCAGCCCTTGAAATACCTGCAAACAATTGGCACTGAATGTTGACAACACCAATTCATCCTCCTAACACATCTTTAGTGATTTGACCTTGGATGACACTCATGACCCTTCACATGACCTTCAAAAGTATTTTGGCAAAGAATGTTGATCACACCCACCAATTTCCCCTCCAACCACAATGTAAGTGATTTGACCTTTATGACCTCGTATGACCTTGCAATTCTTTTCAAAATTTTGGTACTGAATGTTGAATTGACCACACCCACCAATTTCCATCCTCCTACCACATGTTAAGTGTATTTGACCTTGATGCCCTCGGATGACCTTGAAATGACCTTCCAAAATTTTTGTAACTGAATGTTGATCCACCCCCCAATTTTCATCCCCTACCCCAGATGTGATGATTTGACCTTGATGACCTTGAAATGAACCTTCAAAATTTTTGGTAGCTGAATGTTGATCACACACCCACCAATTTCCATCCTCCTACCACATGTTAATGGATTTGACATGATGAACCTCATATGACCTTGAATGACCTCAAAATTTTCACACTGAATGTTGACCACATACCCCCAGTTTTCATCATCCTACCACAAAATAGTGTGTTTATAGCAATTTCAACTCCATTTTGCCTATTTTTGACCCATTTGACCTTTGACCAATGCCACATGACCCCTCCTCCGAATTCATCTGCAGCCTACTTTGAGTGACATCTATGTTGCGAAGATGGACGCCCATACTGGCTCCAATCAAAAGATACCTTGTTGACAAACGTTTATTATAGCGATGTAGCCCTATTTTTGCCCATATTGACCCTATTTTTTACCACATTTGACCTTTGCCCATGCACATGACCCCTTGTTTCCCTCCTCCCACCCCCCTCCTCTTGAGATCAATCTTGTTGCGAAAATGGACTTCCACACTTGCTTATTTTTCCAAAGATTTCGTGAGGACGCACACACCACCGCACGCACACACGGACGCTAGCATTTCTATAGCCCCCCTTTGCCAACAAAGTTTGCCGGGGGACCAAAAATACACAGAATGATTCTTCACCTCCTTTTATCCATGCCTAAATGGGGTGCAAAGCTAAGTATTCACAACTGAGGTCTACCTGCTACTCTTATGTTTGACCTGGTAGGACCCTGTGGTGTATTCCACTAAATAGGAGAGTACACATGGAGAGTACCTAACATATATATGGCCATCGCAGGGGACTACTGTGTACCTAAAAAACCCCAAACAAAAATTACCAATTTGGATATCATGAATCTAAAGACTACACTAGTGTGTTCACTTAAGATGGGAAATATGACCTTTGATAAAGTACATTGAGTAAACACTAGAAAAGAACACCAAGGTCATAATGCAACCCTAGGGTAAATATACTATAGTAGCTATAGTGTTTTTGGCAAAACTGGGAGCTTTTCCTTTGGCAAAATGTGCATAATATAAGTGACAAAGAATGAGCATGTTCCACCTTCACTGTAAAGGTATAAGGCATTGCAGAACATCCCCTGCTGGTTGGACCTGCCTAAGTATTTAAGGCACAAAGTTAATCTTGAATGGGTACTCTGTCACTTCTGCAGATTCCCCTGCGTTGACCGGGCTTAAGTATGTTATCACAAAGTATCTTTAAAATGGTAACTCTGCATATTCCCCTGCCGTTGACCTGCCTAAAGTATTTAGGCCAAAGTATCTTGAAAATGGGTACTCTGCAGATTCCCTGCTGTTGACCTGCCTAAAGTATTTAGGCACAAGTATCTTGAAAATGGGTACTCTGCACGATCCTGTAAATTACTTGAATTGGATTTTAGATATTAACCAAGGTCCACATAGTGTTCATTTTGGTTTTTTAACCATAACTGGTGTGTTTACCTCCATTTTAACATGATGTAATAGTTTGTGGATTTGCATGTACAAACAATAGCTGATGCAGGGGCCAACACAGGTGAAAATTGTTTTTTCTAAACTATCCATTGGTCACACCCCAGTAGAGCTATTCACACTTGCTCAATCCTTAAGGCCATCTATGAGCGTGTTTTTCTACTGGGACGTTTTACTCCGCGCGAAGCGGGTTCGATCCGTTCTCTGTGGGCTGCTCAGTAGAAACAGCCCGACCCGCTATTTTAGCGCGATGCGATACCGCTAAATCAAACCTGCTCTGAGAAGGTTTTTGCCGTGTTGCATACCGCTATTTCACCAGTAGAAACAGCCGATAGCGGCATTTGCCGTGTTGGGCAGGAAATGATACCAAGGCCGAGGTGGTAATGCGACTTCCGCTACGCGCGTTGTTCAAATCATCAGCAGTTAGGCCTATTATTTTCATATCAGAAGTGAATCAACATCAATAAAATTTATGATGAACACTTAGTAATTCTTGTACTTTACTTTACACCTAGTCTTGGTAGTAACATCCATTAAAGGAAATACAAAATAACTCAACACTGTATGATAAGTAACGTGGGAATAGTTAGGCCTACATGTAAAACACACCTCAAGAGAAAGAAATGCATGGAAGTTTCTGGAACGGGGGAAATATTGTGACCCCGGCTGGGTCTGTCGAAAGTATGATAGCGGTAAGTGCAGTCGAGCATGCCACATACCGGTATGTGCCTTCAATAGAAACAGCTGAGATAGCGGAAAAAGCCGGGTCCATAGCGGGTCAGCAAAAGCCGCGTTTTGCCGTGTCGGCAGTAGAAACACGCTCTATGACACACTGCAACATACCAGTGCCTACTTACAGATACAGAAATTTACCCATCAGAGAGTCAAAATATGTGAAAATTTGCAGAAATAGCTTATAAGTGAAGGATAAGTCAGTAGAATTCTCATAAGTTATTTTTCCCAACTGAAAAATTGAGAGAAAAGGAAGAAAAGAGCAGTGTTCAAAGCTATGAATCTCCATTCAATTATGTGTAGTAATAAGTGTCCGTTCGGACAGTAATGACTAAAATGTCCGATTTTGTTCTTATTAGGTTGCTTTTGGTCTTGCCACTTGCAGGGTATGTTAGGATACTTGTCCTTGCTGCAAACATGCAAAAATCTGTTTTTTGATTTTTTTTTAATTTTCCGATTAAGCAAATCACTGATAGTGCCTTTAACACAGGTGTTCCAGAAATACCTCTATTAGGACACATGCGCCACATCCTGTACGGTTGCAGACTACCTTGACTGGAAGTAGTCCAAGTTTAGCTTGGGTAAAGTCTACTAAAACTTCAAATGTCAGCCTCTTCCTGTTAACTGTCAATCATTGACAGGTGCATGAAGTGTGTATGGCACATTGGCACAATCACTCACCTGTTATACAATGTAAACTTGCTGTCTTTCGATGTTGACAAACAAACAGAGAGCATTTTAATTTTGACCCACAGGTTGAATTGAGTCCATCCCACAATGCACCGGTTTTGGGAAATTTCACTTCAATAAAGTCATGTGATGCCACAAAAATCCTATTCTTATTAACACATAAAAACCCTGACTTTTACACTGATTTTAGCCCACCAGGTGCTTGTACTTACAGCAGGATTAAAATTACTTGGACAGGAGATACGCAAACCTCATGTAAGCGCAACAAGCTCCGCAGAGGTTTGGCGCATTCTTTGACCAATTACGCATCACGAAACAAGGTGCGATGTTCCTCCTGGCTCATACAGTCCACGCTCGTGTGTGTTCGATTCTGTGCAGCAAATTATTAATCAGAGTATAGGGAATATTTGGTATGATCATGAAATGTCTTGTGGTTATTAAACTTCTTGAACAATTTTATCTCTAAGTACTGACATGTGTTTAGTTCAGTACAGTATAGGCACATTGCAATGCTTTTTGGGATTGATTCAAAACACCCTCTGATTTTGACCCAAATTATACATATTTAAATGGGCAGTTTCTTTACAAGTACTGGGGGAGGGTACATGTGGCTGGGTAAACATCATTGCTAATGGGGTTAAAAAGTCAGTACATGAGATCACACATATACATTATCCAGTTGAGTTCAAGTTGATAAAATGATACACTATAGAAGACCTGTTTTTATTCTGCTTCTGGAAATCTTGAACCTACTAAAACCTTCCTTGTCAGAAAATCTTGTCTTAAAATGTAACTTTTGGGTAACCTGTGGTAAAGTGCACAATCCTTTTGTATTTGAAGTGGTTTTCTTCTAAGTTCTGTCATGCACAACATCAATGATCATTAAACAACTTACAGGACATTTGCTTTCTAAAGGAAAATATCAATAGTCATAACAATGAACCAATCTGCCATCATACTTCAATACCGAGGGGCTGACTTGCAAAATTTCTGATGCTGGAAACCATGTGGTGCACCACTCACTCAGAAAACCTGTTACTCAGATGGCACAACTCGGATAATTTCTGATCAGCGGGCCTTCTGAGTAGGGTTAGGGTTGAGGGTCATGGTTAAAGGTTAGAGATCGTTCAGGATTAGGACGTTCACTGTGATTCAGAAAACCTCTTACACAGAATGCCCACTACTCATAAAATTCTGATTAGCAGGTCTTCTATTTAAAGAGCCTTATGAGTTATGGTTTAGGGTTGGGGTTAGAGTTAGGATTAGAGTTAGGGTTTAGGGTTAGGATTGGTTTTAATTTGGGCAGTTACTCAGAAGACCCACTACTCAAAAAAATCTGATTAGCAGGCCTTCTGAATAACAAGTCTTCTTGATAGAAAGCTGCACCCATTGACCATGACCTTTGACCCAATTTTTTGTTTCAAATGTTTATATTTTAAGCCACAAACCTAGTAAGAATTAAATATACCCAACTGGCACCTGGTATGAATTGAATTTGACATAAAAATTAGGTTTAATTTTGTCTCAGGGTTGTGAACCAGATATGTCTTCTGCTGTATTTTTGCCATGTTCTGCCTGTATCAGACATGTTTTCAAATCTGTGGAAGTGATTTCAGTAAGGGTCCATTTCATTATGTCTGAATATGTTTTTTCATGCCATTGTACACTTTTAAAATAGGAGATCAAAAAGTAGTCAAAACCACTTATCAAATTCCTTTAAATTTACTAAAATTTTCAAAACCACCTATTAAATCCCCTTAAATTGACTAAATTTTCCAAACCACCTATCAAATCCCCTTAAATTGACTAAATTTTCCAAACCACCTATTAAATCCCCTTAAATTGACTAAAGTTTCCACACCACCTATCAAATCCCCTTAAATTGACTACAATTTTTCACACCACCTATCAAATCCCCTTAAATTGACAAAATTTTCCAAACCACCTATCAAATCCCCTTAAATTGACTAAATTTTCCAAATCACCTATCAAACCCCCTTACAATTGACTAAAATTTTCCAAACCACCTATCAAATCCCCTTGACTAAATTTTCCAAACCACCTTTCAAATCCCCTTAAATTGACTAAAATTTTCCAGACCACCTATCAAATCCCCTTAAATTGACTAAAATATTCCAAACCACCTATCAAATCCCCTTAAATTGACTAAAATTTTCCAAACCATCTACCAAATCCCCTTAAATAGACTAAAATTTTCCAAACCACCTATTAAACCCCCTTAAATTGACTAAATTTTCCAAAGCACCTATCAAATCCCCTTAAATTGACTAAAATTTTCCTAACTTTGGGTGGCGTTTTTACTTGAGAAAAGGACTATACACAGCTCAGAATAAACGGTATTGCAGTTTATGCACAAGTTGTTCATTGAGAGCAAGAAAACTTTCTATGCAAAAAATACCCACCTGATCCTCAGTTGGTCTCTGTTGAGTGGTTAAGATTTTCTTGATGGTGAATGGAAGACGTCTTTTGTGTTTGTTTTTCTCCTCGGGGTTCCCTTCTGTATCCAGCTGCACAGAGCAAACAACAAGCATGTAAGCACAAATATTTTGGGTGAGTTACCATGATATGAACCCTATCCTATAACTACAATTTCCTCCCTTAAAGGGACATAAGGATATTTTCCAAGGAGACCTTTTACCTGAATATGAACTTGATTGTTTGTAGAACACCTACCAAGAATATTTCGGTAGTTTATATAGTAACAAGCAGTTCTCGAACCACAAGTGTTGCCTGCTTTGGCGGTCCACCTTTCCTTCACTCCTATTTTATAACTTGACCTCAGATGACATTTGACCATTGCAAGTGACCCTTGATCTTTTTATCATATGAAGGTTCCCATATTGCTTGTATGACCCAAGTTTAATATAAAATTGGATTGATTAAGCCCAAATTAATTGGTCACGCTATGAGTTGCAAAAATATTGGGCGAGACGCAGTCGAGCCCAATATTTTAAAACTCATAGAGACACCAATTAATATTGGGCATAAATCATCCAATTTTATCATTATCATGTTTTGGATCCGATACTTTCACACACTTGGACTCCTCAAAACATGATAATGGTTGCAATTGGACTTTCAACTTTTCAAAGTATACCAATTTGATGTCTTCAGTCCATTTTATACCTTGACCCATATGACCTTTGACCTTGGTATGTGCCCCTTGACCTCATCATATGAAGGTTTTCAAGGGGCATCTATGACACAAGTTCGCGCAGACAGCCACATGGTCAGACAGAATTAAGGCAACACAAAAATGGCATTTTCGGTTTATTCACTTCAGGTGTGATTTAATACATTGGCAAGCATTTTTAATATACCAAATACAGTTTTCTGTGTTTTTCATTTGGGCTTTTACTTCTCGAATGAGGCCAATTTGATGTTTTGAGCCCATTTTACAACTTGACCTCATGACCTTGGCATGTGACCCTTGACATTATCATATGGAGCTTCCCAAGGGGCATCTATGACCTAATATCTGCAGCAATTGGACTTTTACTTCTCAAATGTGAAACTTTCTCTGAAACTTTAACCTTTGAAAACACGGGCAGATGGCCACATGGTCAGACAAAATTGAGGCAACATAAAAATGGCATTTTCTGTTTATTCACTTCAGGTGTGATTTAATATATAATTGGCAAGCATTTTAAATATGCCAAATACCCAGTTTTCTGTGTTTTTAATATTCCTAAAAAAATTCTTCTTTAATATTTTACATGCTTTCCTTATCTTTTCCAAAGAATATTTTTTTCCTTCAAATTTGAGATGACTTTTTCCCTCACTGATCATTTGGTCTGCCCTAGAAAACAATTCACAGAAAATACTGTCCAAAAATTACACTTCACATTCAGCATAAATGAAAGATTTATTATTGTTGCCAAATAATGATGAGCAGTTGGGGGTATACATTCAAGGACTGAAGACACTAGTACACAAGATCAAATTGATGCTTACTCACAACCCTAATATACAATATAACTACAGTAGGTATGAGAGTCACGCATCATGGCCATTAAAGTCGCTTGTTCCGATTTATGTTCTCTACTTGATATGAGAGCCTGGCACTTGTACATACGCCCCATCAAGAACTGTGGGAAACAAACTTGCCGTTTTGATGGTAGAAGCAATAATGCATATTGCAAAGCCCTATTCAATACTGTGCTATATTGATGGTTAACCATTAAGATGGCATTTTTTTTTGTTAATATCTTTGGAATGACATGGATTTCAGGGCTCAAATTTCAGGACAATGAGAAAAATACGGCCTTTCATTTGATATCAAAATCGATACTACTTCCAAGTAAATCAGGGGGTCCCTAAGACAATCAAAACACACACCTTTAACAATATAGGCTGAAACATTGATTAGCATGAGGAACTTTAACAACAATCTGTGACAAGATTATCCTGTGCGAATTCCATCCATGGGAAATGGTAGATGGAGCCTACGAGGTAAATATTTTTAAGCAGGAACAATCCAGGCAATTTCTGCATGTGGATTTTACACAGGATTTTTGCTACTTTATTCCATGCAGTACTGTAGTATGGCAAAGCATGCTTACATTTGATACTGATGGAGACTTCCTGTTAAGTGTGCTATGATGTTCAGGCAATTCAATCCCATCTGCAAGTTCATTTTCATCTTCCATCATACTTAGCTTGATGTCTAACATCTGATGCTGAACACGGATCTTGGCCTCTTGACAACGTAAGTCTTGAATCTCTCTAGATACGTCACGGTATCCCTTCTGCTTGGACAGTAAACTAGGAAGGGATGAAACATTACACACAGAGGTCAAATGCAAGAGAATTTTACTTGTATGTATTCAGGTAGTATTATAATTGTTTGGATTTGAGTAATATCTTGTTTTCAATTAACTAAGACACACAATTTTATTGCTTATTTCAAAACAAATAAAATATCATGCTAAATCATTCATGAAAGTGTTGAACCACCTGAGATGTACCACCTTTCTTACAGTTTCTCCTATTGGTTCATTACATGATATAAAATGATATACCCTCTTGAGTTAGAGAATAAAGGTATGATTTTGGGAACTGGTACTCTCTTTACGACGAATTGAACCCAAGGCGATACCGTTATTTTTAAGTGGAAGAACGAGGCCGGAGGCCGAGTTCTTCAACGCAAAAATAATGGTGTCGCCGGGTTCAATTTGTCGCAAAAAGAGTACCGGTTCCCAAAATCATACCTTTATTCTCATTCTTAAACAGCTTTATCATTTAAGATCATCTTTAACCCAATTTCGCCATGATTTACGGCTTAAATACAACAAGAAAGGACTGCCATCACCCAGTGAAAACAATCGAACAACCCACTGAAGGCAACGAGACGCAACGTTGGCAGGCGTGCGCGAAAGTAGCAAAACACGGTATGACACGAGCGCTTCAACCTAAAAATAACTTGGGTTCAATTAAACAAATTGAACCCGGGCATCAGCCAATGAAATTGCTTACATTTTCACAGCTGTTTAAGAATAACCAATCAAAATACACCTTCCATATCTGTATGTACCTTTAAGCTTTTCTTACCAAGTCTCTGATTGGCTGAGAGAACAACCGTTTGAACAACCAATCAAAATCCACTGAAGTTTCCTGGAAATTGAACATCCACAGTCCTAAAATGTTCACCTACTTTTGCCAGTAAGATTTTGCACATTTATTTCACTTTTATCTTTGCTTGACTGTGATGGAACTTCGGGTTCAACGACCTATTTACACCAAGGCCTTCTGGTGCCCAGCATTTTTTTATCTTATTTTGAAATTCAGTTTACATTGAAAAGATATAAAATAAAATCTTGAAATCTTGAATCTTGAATATAAATAAAATTTCAAATTTATTTAAGTGCAAAGCCTTTTAGTAGGTGGATATCAAGTGACTTTTATTCCATAACTTAAAAAACATAAGTTGCTTAAATTAAACTGAGTGTCTAAGTTATATGAACACACAATCGTTAGAGAATCTTTAAAAACAACAATTATGATCTCATTCCATCATGAAACCACATTGTTTCTTGTAAGTGCATGGTTTGTTGGCTAAGATCTTTATTTTCTTGAGAAAATCAAGACAGACTTACTCGAGTATTCCTTCCTCTGATGTACTAGGCTGGATAGATCTTATCTCATCATCAAGGGTTTGGAGTTCTTGCTTTTTATCCTTGTGGTTCTGTTCAATATCATGTAATTGGGATTCTAGTGCAGTGTGCCTGAAATAAATGCAATCACAAAAGAAAAGCAAATACAAGGCGAATTGTGCAAATACAAAAGAGCCAACATTAAGGGCTGTTTTACAATGGAGTTTCCGCACCCTGACCCATCTGGCACACTTATGAATTTGGAAACCTTTATGATAAACCTGTGCTTTATTCAATGAAGGGTTTCCGAATTTATAAGTGTGTCAGATAGGTCAGATTACGGAAACTCCCATTTTACAATCAGGGTACCTTTTCAGTCTCATTTGGGGTGAAAGATGAGGTGTTCAGTTTTGACTCAATGTTCATGTTTTTGTTGTCAATAGGTCAAATATAAATTGCGTAAAACTTTGAGTCATCAAGTGTTCAGATTTATATTTTGTGCCAAAAATATGAGGAAACTCTACAGTTTTTTCTATACCCATTTTTCAGAAAGGATGCATTTTGACAAAGCATGCCTTGCTATTTTTAATGAAGTGATAGTGGACTAAGTTTTTAGTATAAAGTTGAGGGACTTACACAGGTGCTTTTCAAGAAGATATAATCTTTCACTTTGGTCAATATTAACTATGCATAATGAGCCTGAATTCAGAAAGGACTTTTTGGGATGGAAAAGGACAACATCTATTTAACCAAATGCCACAGTCACAGTAGTGCAAGATTCTAATTTTGAGTAATTATGTTTCGCTAATATTACTTTCAAACTTAAATTTGTGTTTGAATGCTCTTGGTATAATATTCTTTATATTCCATTCCAGAGTTTTCCGTTGTTTATTTAATTTACTCTATTGAGTTTGAAATCCAACATAAATCAGACTCTTGAGATTTGGATCAATTTGAGATTGATTCAAGCAATTCAACCTGATATGAATGAGATTTGACAGAGAAAGTACATGAGAAAATTGCACCTAACACTTGCAATTTTACCAATGATTTCTATGGAGAACAGACCTTGTGATGTGCAACCTCTAAAAAGCACACACTATGGGAGCTTTGAGGAATACTTGCAACCAATCACAATTACTTTTTTCACTCAACATTTTGCTAAGTATTTGATATTGAAATTGTATCACAATGTCACACTTATAATGCATAATTCAACAAGTATACATCCTGCAAGATTGGTACCACTGAATGGCAGCCATATTGGATGGTCACAAGATGAATCGGACTACTAACTACCTAGAGAGAGAAGTTACCAGGTATTTTTTTACACACAATAGGGTAGTTAGGATTTGGGTGTACCGAAAGAGCAACGTGGAAACATGAGAGATGCCAAATGTCTTAATGGTTAAAAAAGGAAAATGTATGGTGTAAATATGTTTTTTTTGCAGAGGCACAAATAAAATTTAACAGGTCTCATGCATTTGTATTCACTCTATAAGCTTGTTCTCAGCAATGATGTACACACACACACACACACATAAACAAATGCACACACAATAAACTTTAGTTTATAAGGTAATTTTTACAGACAGAAAATCCATGAAAATCTGTTTCTGTAAAGTGGAATACAAAATATATTTTAAAGGTGCATTTCGTGATTCCAGCATCTTCTGTTTTATTCATTGATCACTAGATATCCTTGAGAAAAGCTTATTCTCAAAATTTGAGCTGATCCCGATCTTGCGTTTTTGTGTTATGAGCAAGCACTCATTTCCCACGGTCCCATAGGCTACTGTGCTGTAATTTAGAAAATACAAAATTGCGAATTTCTTACAGATGCGACCGAATTTGCACGAAAGATTGGGCACACATGGATTACTAAGGCTAACAGTTCAGATGATATAAAAATCTCAACAATTTTTAGGTAAGTCGGGGGGGATGAGGCTGTGAATCACGAATGCCCCTTTAACTTTTATAAAACAGAATACCCATAAAATTTTAAACAACTATAAATTTAGACAAGTATAAATCTGTTGATTATTTATAACCCATCTAAGTTGCATTTTTTTCCAACTAGGGAGCTGTACAAAGGTCAGAAACAACATTGTGCATTGCCTTTACACAAACAAGTCCAGTGGCATAACCACCAGGGGCAGTGGGAGAGTGCCTCCTGCTCAGAACCCTTTACCCCCGCCAGCCCCCCATGAACCGACCTTTTGTACAGTGCTATGGAGGACCCAAATTCGCCCCCTCAGAAAATGCTTCTGCCCCCAATTTGCAAAAGTCTGGTTACGCCACTGAACAAGGCCCTAACACATTTTACAAACAAAGATAGGATTATATGTGCTGGCCAGCTGCTGGCCTAGGTGAAGCAGAATGATTGTGACAATTTCCTGATGGTAGCATAATAATAATAGGCAACAGCACTGTGATCTGGCACTTTATAAAAGCCAATATATTATTTATTATTATTAAAGATGCTAGTGTTTGGATTGGGCAGAACTTGGCAAATCAACATGGACCCAGGATAGTACAATCTCAACTAACCTATGGTCATATACACAGATGACCCATTTTCGATGAGCGCTTTCTCACACATGGCCTCAATTTAGACAGACATGCTCGCATTGAAACACAAACATTTTACTGCTTCAAACACTATTTTAGACAAATATGGTGAGGGAAAACAAATAAAGGTCATAGGAAATAAACACGGTAACTTGATCCAACCATGTCGGCATCCTTAATACAGACACCGCTTTTACACTATAGTGACCCCAAGGAAAGGCAATTTTTACCCCAGTTAGTTAGTCATTCTCTCAAGTGTATTAGGCACATTTCTCCAAGTTCAAATCCAAACCAAAATAAAACTATTTTTCATCACTTGATATCCTACTCAAGAGTTTTTCACCTATAAGGGGGGCCTTGATGTGTTAAAATAAGGACTACTTCGTCTGATGCATAAACACAACCTTGGCTAGGATACGAATACTCTTGTAGTAGAGCTATGATTAGGGGCACTCTTAAGATTGGTTACCTAAAGGAACCCAGAAAAAAGAAGAGCGATTATATATAAATCTTAATTGATAGGCTTCATCCGATACATAAACATGGCCCTTGGCTAGGACAGGAATACGCTTGTAGTAGAGCTATAATTATGGGAGCTGTTAAGGTTGTTTACCTTAACACTTAAGTGCGTACGGTCTTCTTTACTCATGTTGGTGCGTAAAGGGAGGGGTCCAAGTGGATATTTGTACATTGGAGTAAAAATCAGCTAAATTTTAAAAAAAAATAGCTGATTTGTACACCAGTGTGTTTGCCAGGTTCCAAGGATTAAAGTAACGTGTAGTTTGCATTATCTACGGACAATAGTTCAATAGTTATGAGGTGTCAAGTGTCCGAAGTCATCCTGGGGCTGAAATAGGCAGTATGGCTATTTCCTAAAATTTAATCACTTCTAAATTTTTACCCTGTATAAACATTTCCCCCTCCTTTTGTATGTTCTACCTTTTCCAGCAGTGGTGACCTTTGTTATGTTTTTCTATTACTATTTCTCAAAACACGAGTTTGTTTCATTGCAATTAGTGATGGGTTAACCTTAACACTGTTCTCCCATGAGGAACGGGTAAAGGGATAGAAGGTAGAGAAGAAAAACATCTTGGGGGAATCGAACCCGGGGCCTCTGGTGCCCCAGTCCCATGACCAAGGATGGCAAGCCACAAGGGCGTCATTGGCCCGGCTAGTGATTTCATGCCCACATGTGTGTTCAAATAATGACGTCATGGCATGATTTGCATTTTCTAGCCTCATCAGCTGAGTGAGATTTGGTGAGTTTGTGTGACCAAACTATACTCCTTGCCAAAAATGTTTCTTTCCGATTGAGTTTTTTTTTTAAAAAAAAAAAAAAAAAAAAAAAAAAAAAAAAATATGAAGTTTATTTTTCCTGGGAAAATAGATCTTAAATAACAATTTTTGTAATTAAAGTCTGACTCAGAGATTTCGAAATATTTTTTTTATGTAATAATGAAAAATAGTCAACTAGAACTAAAGATAGTAACCTAAAATGCACAATTCCCGAAATTTGAGATTAATCAGATTTTTTGTTTTGATGCAGTAGACATTTATGCGTAGTCTTACGTCCCATAGGATACTGTGGAAAACGAAATTCCGGATCCGGAATTTTATAACAAAGTTGTGATTTTCTATATGAAGGAATTTGATTTAAAGGGGGATGGCCCGATTTAAGGACATTAAGTTTTCATCTTGATAGATTGGTCTTCACTCCAAAACCCCATCTGTAAAGTTTCGCGCCGATATTCCAATCCGTTTTGATGCGAGAGCTAAAAACGTGATTTTGTAAGCCCCATAGAGTTCTGTGTAAAATTAATATTGGTCGACCAAAATGGGGCACATTTTCGCTCATAATTTCCAAATCAAACATCCTTTGGCTCTACGATTTCACAGGGTGAATGAGAAAAATAGTAGCTTTCTTCTGATACCAAAATGTTGACCACTTCCGGTAAAATCTGAGGCTTCTGGGGACGAGGCTATTAGCGATCGGGCCATGGACCTTTAAGCTTAGCAATTTCACACAGTGATTAGTATATGGACAAGCATTATGTACATGCAAAAAACACGATTTTTTTGGAAATTGAGGGCGCCCTCCTCAGGAAATCTCTGAGTCGGCCTTAGTGCTAGTCAGCCCTAGAAATAGAATTTCACCAAGATTTTTGTAAATTGGTTTATTACAGCTAGGCCACAACATGAGATAGCCCTCTGAGCATCCAATCAAAATAGTGCTTCTATATCTCTGTGCAAACCATACCACCATTCTTACAGTATCTCTGATTTGCTCATTACATGATATCACCTTCAAAACTAACCAATTAAAATAGTACTTAGATGCCGATATATAGACAGGTGCCCAAGGGGGTTAAATTATCAGCTCTTTGGTCATCTTTAAAAATTACTACATTTTACAAAGTCATGTACTAAACCATGTACTGACCCAATTAAGGAATCAAGACATACTCTAACACTGCATGGTCAATTTCTTACTACCTAACACTCCACAGGTAAACTGAACTATGACTCTGAGATGAGAATAATGCTAGTCTAAGTACAACAGAGGAAACTGCTAAATTTAGCAGTGGTACAAAAAGTTTTTTTCCCTCACAAACTCTAGTGTTGCAATGGCCACTTTAGTGCAATGAGTCAGAGTTTGGAAAAGGAAATTTACTGACAGAAATTCCTGAGGGCTTTGTGTGATTGTCAAGGGTAGTTATCACATTTAGTATGCTAGTGTCTCATGCTCAATGTGGAGATTCGAAGAAATAATGTGGTCTTGCAAAAATCTTAGACTATCTTGCATATACCTGGAGTTTGATCAGCCAAAAAGGATATAAAATGTAATATTATGTTGATCTCCAGACATTTGCAGAAAAATTGGTTTCATTTTCATTCTACTTTTATTGGTGGGAAGTATAGTTCCATGTCTTTGCCAAGTGATTAGAACAGAAAGACAGGCAGGAGAATGTTGACAAAATTTATAAAAAAAAACAAAACATGAAATCGGGCAGAAAGAACTATATTTGCTCTGAAAATAATGAAAATGCATACATTTTTGCAACAAAAACCTTAAAAATCCTCATGCCTGAAAAACACCACTCTACTTGACCAAAGCCTTCGCCTGTGGGCAAACTGCAACCAACCAGGCAAAATATGTTCCATGTGTCTAATGTGTATTCAAGTAGTTAAATTTGTGTATTTGAAAACAGATTTACATTTTAGAATAACATGATTTCCCATTTTTGACTGGCAGCATTTTATTACATTTTGCTCATCTTAGCTCAACAACAGTAGAGAATAGGGTTTAGTGACCTATTTGTAGCCATAGCTTCAGGTATCCAGCACTGTAGAGCTTACTTAAAAATTGGCCTTAATTAAATAGATTTCGATGCAGGTATTCAAATTCAACATTTTTTTGACAGAAAACCGCTTAGGTCCAATGCTATGAAGGTCATTTTCTTTCATGACATTTAAAAAATATAATCAAGTTTTCAAATAAATATTTCCAACTGAGCTTCTTGATCTAACACCATAGAATCATGGTGGTTCCTTATCCTCTGCAAGTCCTGTGGTGAAACTATAAACATGCTTGGTACATGTACAGTGTTTTTTTAAATGCAACACTTTGTGCTATGGAGTATAATAAGCGGTCACCTGCTTTTGTGATCCACTTTTCATTTACTCCTATTTCATAACTTGACCTCAGATGACCTTTGACAGTGACCCTTAACCTTATCATATGAAGGTTGCCATGTTGCATGTATGGCCCAAGTTTGATATAAATTGGATCAATTAAGCCCAAATTAAATGGTCGAGCTATGAGTTGCAAAAATATTGGGCGAGATGTAGTCGAGACCAATATTTTAATACTCACAGCAAGACCAATTAGTATTGGGCTTAAATCATCCAATTTTATCATGATCATGTTTTGGATCCGATATTTTCACACACTTGGATTCCTAAAAAATGACAATGGGGGCAATGGACTTGAACTTTTCAAATTATGCCAATTTTATGTTTTCAACACATTTTATACCTTGACCTCATACAAACTTTGACCTTGGTATGTGACCCTTGACCTCGTTATCATATGAAAGTTCCAAAGGGGCATCTATGGCCAAATTTCTGTAGCAACTGAACCTTCTCGAATGAGAACTTTCTCTGAAACTAATTTTTTAAAACATGGTCAGACAGCCACACAGGCAGACGGTCAGACAGAATTAAGGACTGGTAGGCGCCTCCTTCAAATTTTTGCTGGCGACACAATAAACTGTCTATCACCTTAGGTTAAAGATACATTCTATAACCATGCCTTGGCCATCACCCAGTAAATTTTAGCAAAATTGCGCCTGGATTGGCAGAATATAGCTCTCAATTTCGGAGAGTCTGCATCACTAATGTCATTCAGCCTTCAGGGAATGAGGCATACAAGGATGATGAACTGTGTAGTCTTCCACTGCAAAACAGGGCAGGTATAAGGAGGGATGAGTTGGGATAAGCAGCCCTTTTAAGACTTTTAAACCCTTTTTGATGTTAAAACTTCATACTCCATAGGAACATTGCTTACAGAGTATACAAAACAGAGTGCACAATATTATTTTAAGAGCTGCCATAATGAACTCCAATATAAAATAACCTAGAAAATATCTTCAGTAACTTTAATACTTTGCTGGGAAAAAAGTCCTAGTAGTTTGAAAAGCTAAGCTACAAGAATCAATATATTACTGAGATGACTACCCTTGAACTTACCCAAGTAATTTTCCTAAGTGAAAGTGTTCAACCAGGAATATGGAACTGAAAATATATATTTATGACTTCTGTTTGTGCAATGATTTTTTATATCTTGGTTAGTTGGCATATTACTGATACTGGAAAGGAAAGAAAAGTTAAAAGAATTAATAGATTTCAACCTTTGAGCCTGCTGAACTGATATCTTTTTAGTGAAAGCAGTCAATCAGTGATAGGAACTACAAATTTATTACTGACTTTTATCAGGCGGGTGACACTGTGTACAAATGCCCATAGACAATTTCGATATCGATGGTGATAGCGCCACCATTTTCGATAAGCTACATAATTAATTATGCATTTAAACGTATTCATGACGTAAACCGGGGGATGACGTAGCGTGATAGCGCCACGCACGGCTAGCGAACTATAAGCTACAGATTTCATGCAGATCAGTGTGCAGTACGCATCCATTCTCTTGATCGAGTGTCCTATCCCGATTTATTTAGGATCCCTGTTTGTATTAGGTGCAATATAATTTTTGTTTTTGTTTCATTACACTGAAAAAAGTAATTGTAAATGTGTGTTGTGTTCCTTCTCTTTGGTAACAACACGAGTCGCCCTCCTCATCATGATAATGCAGATCATATTATGGAATCTTACAAATTGGCTTTTGAAACTACAATTTCAATCAGTTACATTTCTGCCAATTTAATGCCGACTTTGCTACAAGTCAACTATGTGATGGAAAGACCATATTTAAAACCTATATCTGAACCCTAAGGTGACAGTTCATTTTAATGTCATCCAACAGTGTTGCGTTTCTTTGAGACACACAGTACTCACTGCCAAAATAAAAAAATCTGTTAAACCAAATTGTAACTTATTCAATATAAATAACAAAGATATGACAATTTGATGACACGAGATTGTCAGTTCTTATAACAAGTTTATGCAGTAAATTTTACTTCAACCCTAAGACTGTGTTAGAGTCTATGCAACATACTCAATGGCATTTAATTTACCATTTCTTGTACAAGTATTAAGCATGCAATGATAGTCTTACATGTGCTGGAATGACTCCAGAGTAAGCTTGTCGAGTACTACTTCATTCTCTGTTAGGTTCTCTGCAAACTCCTGCATGGGGCCTGTGTCAAAGTCAAATGTCTCCATTGGCTGGGGGTCACATCTGAAAAAAAAATTAAATGGTGTCACATTATAAGAATGTAACATCAATATTTATGATATGTAAATAAGACAGAAGCCAAAACAGTGACCCAAGAAGTAGTAGTAAAACCAAAGTTTTAGATCCAGTTTGTCCCCGCCAAACGGGGATGGCGATTAACCTCAATTCACAGCAAAACGCTGCTGTGAGGGATTTTGATGGAGCAAAGATAATTGAACCGGAGGCCCCTTCATGATTGTCATGTGCTGAATGACCACCATTAGCCTCTCCAGACCCGGCGCCCTTGTATAGTAGATCTTCTTTTAGTTCTAAAGGTGGTAAACCAGCTCCTATTGGAGTTCCTTAGTACCCAATGGGGATGATGGTTTGAACTTACTCTACTGATTGAAACACAAAGTGAAAATTTTTATTTAATTTTTTTTTAGAAAAAAGTGACAGTCCAATTTATTGACCTTAAAGGCAGACTAGAATTGATTTCAAATATTTTTTATGCTGTATATAATTAATAAAATAGTCAACTACAATTTAAGATAGTCACCTCAATGCCTCAATTCCAAAGTTTGAGAAACTGCCTTTTTTCTTTTTGCTATAGTAACCGGTATATGTAAAAAAGGGTTCTATAAGAGTGCCATATGATACTTTGTATAATTTGTAACAAATTCTGGATCTGGAATTTTACAACAAAGTTTTGTGATTTTCTCTATGAAGGACTCACATCAATTGGCTTAGCTTTTAATAAGGACTAGGATGTGGACAAGCTTAGGTAATGAACAAAACCTGATTTGTTAAAAAATGAGGGGTGCACTCCGAAAATCTCAGAGCCAGTCCTTTAAGTACCAAAGTTAATAGACAGCAGAGGTTGTTTAGAAAACACAGGCATGAGCAACCTGGATCCCTTGACCTTTGACCTGGGAACGAGATACCCAAAATGCACAGCAGGGGCTCACGCCATGAAGTTGGGCCTTGAAGATGCTCAGAGCCCAACTTATGGACAGCCCCCTGTTTTGGACTTATGGGCGGCACCTTAAGGGCGATAGGGTCAGCAAAATTTGGGCGCTCTGAGGTGTTGTGGTTCTTGAGTTATAGGTTGTCCTTATATTTTAACATGTGGCTTTGGTTCTTCAAACTAACTGAACTAACAATTAGAAAAATTAAACATGCTTCCCTAGGGCCACAGGACAGCATGCAAGTTCAAAACTTAGATCTAGGTTATTCCTTTTCTACTTCTGAAACCTCTAAAATGTTCTCAGTAAGTGTCTACAAAATAATCAAGTGCAAATTTAGGGAAATTTGTGTCCTACATTCTAAAATGCCAAGAAGACGAATATATGACTGTCAATGAGGAAGATGCTCATCAACCTATCTGGCACAGCAGATGGTAGCCAACTCAAAGAGGTCAAGGACTTCACGTATCTAGGGTCTTATGTTGTCGACAGCAAGAAGAAAGACTTCCTGTCATGCCAAAGGACCAAGTTGAATGCCTGCAATAAACCTACCACCACTTATGGCAAATCTTGGTAGCTCCAATTAAACCAAACTGAAATTCTTTAGAGCCCGTGTAGAGAGTATTCTGTTATATGGATTGAGACCTGGACAATGAAGAAGAGCTACAGGATAGACTGGTGGCACCTACACCAAGCCTCTTATGCGAGTACCAAAAACATATCCTGGCGTGAGCACAAGACAAAAGCACAGATATATGGAGATCCCTCCAATTTCATCTTCTGTGACCCAACGCCTGTGCACGATTTGCGGTTACTGTCACGTGCGGATGACAGTGTCTCAGAGTCACATGTTGGAAGTTACCATGCCAAAACAGGGGTCGTGGCCCCTTTAACTACATTGATGGTGATGGCTCGAGACATCCAGCAGGATCCATTCTGACATCCCCAACCTATGACAAACAGGGACATTTTGCGTACATGGTGAACAGCTCTCGGCTGCGGCCGTTAGGATAGATAGATGTGTCCTTTAGAAAATCTCCTGTATAATTTGGATGAGTAGCTTAGCTAGATGTAATTTTTAGGTCAGGACTAATGGTTACCATTATTACTGTATGGACTGGTTCAGCCACACGCATTTTCAGATTCACTATTTGAATATTACAGATGTCATAAAATACCCTAGTCATGACCTTTTATCTCAAAAATGTCAGTTCTGTGGCAAGTTAAAGCATAAATTCAAAGGGGAAGAGAAGAGAATAGGATACTGATGAACTGTGAATGCAATATCTACATTCTACCAATTAACCTAAAAATCCCCAATTTTCTGCTTGCATAGCAAGTTGGTGGCCCCTGGCAATTCTATTGGCTCTATGCCGCTGCCCTATGGGAAGGGGAAACAGGGATGTGCGAGGGCAATGTAAAGCCATTCTGTAAGCTGCTAAAATCCTCCAACTTCAAAAAGTCCTTCAATACACTCTCACAAAGTTGTTTCTAGAGCTGCCCAATGGTACATGTGACAAACAAGTCAATCAATGCTTGTTCAACTGAACAGTCTCTCATTGCCCAAAAGAGTCCAAAGAGGTCACCCTTAAGATGTGGCCAAGCCAATTGGTGTGAGTGCAGAAGGTGTTTGTAAGTGCAATGCTGCCATTTTTCAGAAATTCCCATCAAACTTACTTTTATGCCAAGTCTTGGTCAGTGGCTATTGAAATGGTTCTTAAGGCGTCGGTGTCAGTGGCTCTTGAAAAACCATTTCAAGAGCCACTGACTCAAAGAAAGATAAAATTGAGTTATCCTTATAAATTTACAGCACACAAATGTATCACATGCAGCTATGCACTTTACACCTTCTGGCATCACCACATTCATAGCCGGTCATTAGACTTCTGCAACATGATGCAACTCAACAGCTCAATTGACAACTTAACCACAACGAAACTGGAAAAAAAGCAGTATGAGGGATATTCCTGTGGTATGATATGATAGCTTAACGGTTGTGCAACGGGAGATTTTCAGACACCCAAATATTGTCAGAATAGTATTTCATATAGATTAGACATCAATAGGTTTCTTTACCTTGTATTTTGCTACAGAAATGTCTTAAAAGAGAACAAGGCGATTTTGATTGCTTTACATGTCAACATAAAACATAGGCCGCATTTTGTATTTTGCTTCCTATAAGAAATTAGAAATTTCACAATTTTGTAAAAGGAAACATTTCTCAGCTTATTCCTTTAAGATGGGAAATCTTTGATGGAAAGCTTTACATTAGGCAACAAATGAGAAACTTTCAGCATTTTTTAGGGACACCTGTTATGTGAAATATCTCGTTGCACCCTTGTAAAGGGGCAACCAAGGAGATTTTGAAGGCAGCAATATTGTGTCTAATTTTAGATTTAAAATAGATTAGACAATCAATAGATTTCAATCCCAGTATTGGGCTAAAGAAAGGTCTTAAAAGAGAGAAAAAAATGGATTTTGATTTGCTTATATTTCCAATAGAAAAACGGCTGAATTCGATTTGCTTCCTATACGAAATTAGGGAAATTTAACAGTTTTTATATACCAAAGAGAAAAACATTTCACACGCTTAATCCTGGGGACATTTTTTATGGAAAAGCTTTACATCAAGGTGGTAAATATCCTTATTTCAATGTTTTAGGGACAACCCTGATATGTGAAATCTCTCATTGCACCTTTTAAAATGGCATGAATTTACGTCAGTACAATCCTTCATACTTAGTGTTTATTTGATCGCATACTTCCAGGAAACATAGTGTTTAAATTAGATGAGTTTCTAAACATCAGAAATAGAAATTTGTGGAAAGGTACAAAAGTCCATTTCGATTTTGCAATCAGATTATGAGGAATCTTAGAGTATCCTCTATTTTAAATTGGTATAAACTTAAGGGGACAAGAACTACTTGGATTCTCGCAAATTGTTCACGGGGAGAGAGATATTGCCGAAATGATTTTCTGCTGAAATTCTAACCTTGGAAGGAGGCGAAAAGTAGGTACCTCGAGGGCTGGAGAGCACGCTAACGGCCGAGGCCGCTCTGGCGAACGAGGTCCCACAGACCGCGGCGACCCGATTGTCCGACACATCTCATGTTTTGTGGCATTTTTTTTGCAGCAATGGTTGGTGACCAATTCAAAAGGACATTTTGAAAAAGTCAATTTTCATGGTCACATTAAATAAATCTAGAGGTTGCCTATAATTGGGAAATTACATGGGAGGGCGGCCAAGAAATCCCCAATTTCAGGACGTCGCCATGTTTAACAGGAAAAGTGAAATCTTGACGAAAAAATTCTGATTTGTTTAGATGTTGTCAAGGAAATTTTCTTATTCCAAAACCGCTGGAGTTGAAGAATCAAAGCCACTGGAAGGGTTATTTCTAATTTTTTTTAGAATAAACGAACGACGGACGAGGGTCGTATGGGTGGTCCATGGGGAACACCCAGACAGACCCACATCAAAGCAACCCAAATTGGTTTGTGGTTTGCACTCACTATTGCTGTAATTTATTTTGACATTTTGGTGTGAGTTGCTATAATTAAATGAGGCTTGGCCGCCACCGCCTGGGAAATTATAATGATGAGGTCATGTGACCTTACAGAGTTACCTATTGTGTCACTCTAAGGCTGTGGCCATTCTGAATTTCTTGTACTTATTTTATTTTTAAGTGCTTACATTGGTACAGGTACAAACTTAAGTAGCAAGGAAGTATACTGCTTAGGCTTCCACGAATGTTAAAATGGTTGTGAAGGATTAGAAATCCAGTGCGAATGTAGGATTGACCTCTATATTTTTTTAATTTTTTTAAAATCAATTTAGTGAAAATATGGTAGCAACCACTCTCAGTTTCAAAAATTACTTCTCTTTCATAGAAATTAAAATGTTCACTAAATAGCTAAGTTCTTCTATTCAATTTTTAACACAAGTGTAGTTTAAATAAAGGGAAAGTTTTTGAAAGTAATTGTAATATTAAATAGATGCAAAAAAATTGCAGGAATACAATCCAAACTTTCCGATTTAGTGAGACTAAGGCTACTGCCTAAATGAGTGAAATCTGGAGTTCATAACATGGGAAATTTTGT
Source organism: Ophioderma brevispina (assembly GCA_023653785.1). Classification (NCBI taxonomy): domain Eukaryota; kingdom Metazoa; phylum Echinodermata; class Ophiuroidea; order Amphilepidida; family Ophiodermatidae; genus Ophioderma; species Ophioderma brevispina. The sequence goes on along the minus strand of JAMKCH010032347.1, from coordinate 21,406 downwards.
TTAAAATGGATGGGCTGGGAATGTATAAGGAAGAATGCAGTAATCATTATCACAAACAAAACTGTCAACATCTCAGTCCTGAAAGCCTTACGGTGGTTTATGCTTGACTTTTCTAGAATTTTTGACACATTTCAACATGAAAGTAATTAAAGTTGCAAAGAATTAACATATCATGGCAAATATGTTATTATAAGTCTGAATCACATAATCAAAATGAAATGTAGTTGTATAATCAGTTAGGAAGAATAATTCATTATCATTTTTATCCTGCAAAAAACATCAAATCGCAGTGTAGTCGCAAGGCATTACGAGGCATACTGTTTGTTATCCACAGTGTGATCTCCGATAAATTACTTTAAATCAACGACAGCAAAAAAACTAATTCTGTTAAGTTCAAGTTAAAGTGAACTGATACAACTCATACCATTTTAATTCTGTGATTCAGTGCTTTTATGAAAGGATTGCCCTGCTATAACAAATTTTAAATTAATTTCAATGAGTCAGCTGGTCAAGACCAGTGTGTTATATACGCAAACCCTACTGGGTATGCAAGAAAATAAGAAAAAAACATGGTGAGTAAAGAAACTCATACACAAAATGTATTTGTAATTACTTGTTGTATTGCGGGTTACCAGTGAGAAATGCCACTTTTTATTTGGTTACTTCCTTCTTCTTACTCCTCTATATTGTGTGTGTGTGGGGGCACCATGCATGAGCACTGTGGGTGCATGTAGTACATGCATTGTGCATGTATGTCATGCATGGGTGTGTGTGTGGGTACATGTGTGTGTATGGGTGTGTGTGCATGATGTGGTGTGTGTATGTTTGTGGTGTGTGCATGTGTGTGGTGTTCCAATTTGTATAAGAACTATTGATGAAGATAGTTGAATATTCTTTTCTTGGTTCATTTAAAACGTATGAGAATATCCCGTCACCATAAGCAGTAAGTCCATGTACAGATGAGTCAACCGCTACATGTATACCACAGTTGGCTCCAAAAAGAGCAAAAAGAGTAGGTTGGTACCCTGAATGTAACAAGCTGTACTGAGTCAGTTAGATGGATGCTTAGGAGAGAGGTGAAGCTGTTTAATCACTATTGGGTATTCCTCGGAGGGCTGTCCTCTAAATTGTAATAAATAAAAATTAAATGAATGATACTCACTCTATTGGATCCAAAAAGTCCAGTACTCGTGGTCGGGTATGATTCCGCACCCCTCGCATGTGTTGTTGTGACTTGTGACAAATTCTCCTGATGAAGTGTTGGATAAGTTGGATAGGTTCAACCAGTATTTGCTTTCTGTACAAAGAGAAGAGACACTAATAACCTTCATATATCTTGTCTTCATTTCAATGAATTATACCAAATACAATTACAATACAAAACGGCAGTGGATATAGCGTCTTCTCAAAACAAGGTCAAAGCGCTTTACAAAATAGAGAGTAATTACTATTTAGCCTAAAAACATGGTTCATCTTTTACAATACCTGTTGTATTAATATGAAATAAGTACTTACATCAAAACTATAAAATTAAAAAAAAAAAAAAAAAAAAAAAAAACAGCTGCATAATTAAATATCAGGTGAGGCAATAACAAAAAAAAAACACAGTTAAGCACACAATCAACTCAAAGGAAAGGGATGAAAATTTTAGGAGCTTTCTTAAAAGTAACAATGGACTTGGAGTGGCGAACAGAGATAGGCCAAAGAGTTCCAAAGCTAGGGGCCGCATTGCTATAAGCCCTGTCACCCACTGCCATTTTTGTGCGGGAACAGTGAAGGAGCGTATTGTCAATCTCAGCACGCAATCCTGCCGGCCAGGAATATACAAAGAGAGTATTCGGGACAAGGAAGATGCAATTGTCGGAAATGCCCTTGTAAGTACGAAAGAGGCATAAGCTTAAAGACAACACGCCCATTAATCGGTAGCAATGGGCTCTTTAAGGAGTGGTGTGGCTGGTGTCCTTTATATCAAGATTGAAACACCCAGGCTGGCTGCTCTATTCTGCAAAAATCTGGAGTTTACTCCGATCTCTGGCCGACCTTCCATACAAAAGTGAATTGCCTTAGTCAATGCGAGATAAAACCAGTGAACGGACGAGGATGATGACACAACTCTCAACTGTGATAAAGCGGCGGATTCGGTAAATATTGCGAAGGTTGAAGTTAACAGACTTAATGATGACCGGTACATGTCAGTCATAGACATTGTCAGATCAAACACGACACCAAGGTTTCTAAATGCCGAGGACTGGGGAACATCCACTTGTCCCGACCCTGATGGTAATCTTGAGGCGATTTGTGTACTAGGATGAACATGCGATGAAAAAATCTGTCTTCATCATTCAAATTTGAGTTGTATACAACGCATCCAATCACTGATTTCATCAATACAAAGAGAGAACGTATTTTGACAGCATGTTTGGATCACCATCAATCTTAGGATCAAATGTCAAATAGAAGCTGTACATAATCAGCATACATGTGGTAAGCCATATTGTGCTTCCGGATGATTGAAGCGATACAGTATGTGTACATAATAAAAGAGAGCCCGACCACAGAACCATGAGAAGGACCGAAAGGGAGATGATGCTTGTTTGAAATGATCCCAATGCGCACACGACAAAAGAGTGGTCTGCAGTAAGACCGAATCCACTCTAAGGCAGGACTTGAATTTTGAAAGTTTCACGTAACCTATCCAAAAGAATGGCATGATCAAACCAGTAAAAACTGCCAGAGAAAGGATCTAGCAGCACACATAGCAACTGGCCTTACGTTGTGTAATTGCATTGAGGACACGCTTGACACGCAGAAGTGCCGTTCAGTGCGGTGTTCTTTGTAAGCTGACTGGACCTTCTCATTTAAGTCATTTGAGACAAGATGATCCGTGATATGTGGCACTCACTATTGCTCCATGACTTAGCACGCAGCTAACATTTGACACAGGGCGATAGTTTTTGAGCACCCTTTGTCTAGGGAAGGATTTTTGAGTAATGGGTGTCACAGCAGCTTCCCGGGCTTAGTGGGAAATCACCAGTGCGGATAGACTTGTTAATTATCAGTGTAATGGCTCAGCAGAGTTGCACCATCTCCTTAAGAAAATACACCCATCAAATGTGTGGTTATCGGCTTTGCCCTGCGGCAACCCTCTACCACACACAAACAGTTCTATAGACATGACGTCAACCATGTTTTGATCTCACTCGGTCCTTGAATTTATGCTTACCGTGCAAAACTTATCATAAATGCTAACCTTCCCATACAAACTTGGTGTCAGATGTAATTTTAGCATATTCAGTGTGGTTACACATCTTACATGGCAATTTCGAGTGTAAACGCGCGTGAAGGACCAAAAAAAACGGAGGAAATCCGGAGTGAAATGTTTTGTTATTCCATTAACTATCGTGCCCAAGCCAACGAATCCATGTGATGACATGCACGTTGACCTGTAGAGCAAACAAGTTGGCAAGCTCTTTTCGCGATAAATATCTTTTTTGCGATTTAAGATTGATGAACGTTTTTTATTTGGTTAATCTTTCTTTGGCAACAGAAAAATACGATACCTTATGGAATCAAAAAAACCACTTTCGCAATTGTTAAAATTTTGCATTTTAGGCTCAGAAAAGGAACACCATAAAAAAGTTGAACAATTAAAAAAAAGATTTTTTAACTATTATTATAAAATGAAGGCCTGGTACAATGTGTTTTAAATTTCTTATTCCGCTGAACAACAGTAGTTCTTCCTTTAATCGTATGTAGAGAGGGGATTATCAATGGAAAAAGTATTGCAAGGATATTTAAAAAAATTGAGTTCCTAATTAAAGACCCAATTTTTATAGTCGTTTTCATTGAAACCCCGAGAATTGAGAAGTTAACCTTTACGCGATTAAATTTTGCCATTGGTTGTTTTTGGTGTTCGGCTCCAAATAGGTCACGAATCTATCTGACCTCAGGTCCAGCATGCGTTTAATTGTAACAACAAAAATCTATGTGTTGCACAAGAATAATTGGATCTTTGTTCCACCTTTTCGAGTTCTTTTTTAATCAAGCTGGCATCTGTTATAAAACTGTGGGGTAAGTGTGAATTTTGCTATTCCATGACATTTTTTTGTAATGTAGTGAGGAAAAGGGAATATTAAAACAGGTTCAACAAGACTCGCGGTAACACCGGTGAAGAATGATTCCATGGAGAAATTTCTGTGGTAGTGGGTTATATCCCACTATCACATATTCTCTGTGTATTAAGTAACACCAATGGAATGGTGTCTAAGGAACATTATTTTGAGGATTAACATAAATCACCTTGGTTGCCTCTTCAACAGTGACGGGATTAAGCATGTATTGGAATGGTCTCATCAAGTATTGTCCCACTTGGATTTCATTCATGCGAGTTGGAACCTGGATAATTATCAAGGTCCCGTCTGATTTTGGTATACCTTGTCGCTGAAAAAACCCCCTGGCAAATGAGCTACTTAAGTTCATGTATCTGAATTACAGTTAGGAAGTTTTTTTGGTTTTGGGGTTCAAAGCCTATTCAGAGTGACAACATGTTTTGTTGTTAGCCATTTGTCTAATTGTTTGCTCTGTAATAAACCTCCTTGCATGATGAATGAGTTACCAGTCACTGCTGATTGTACATTGTATTCAAAAAAAATCCAGATCGACACTATTCTATTTTTACCCTTTAGCTCCATTGTTTCTCAACAACAACCTCTGCAATTTGAACGATGCCCTTTGGTATAACTTGACACGAACTTTTAGGCCTGTATGGCAAGATTCTTGGCACAGATTTTTCTGATTTTTACAAGGATTAGCTCTTGAATGCCCTTACTTGCATAAACGGTTTTCATAGTATCATGCATTGACTTTCTAAAACTGAGTGCTACTACTAGTATTTTAATATTGGAAAAAAAATTGAAATATAGATTTTATTTCCCCTTCTTTTTCATGGGTCTACAGATACTGGGGTACAAAAGGTATGGTGGGGGTCTGAGGAACTCCATCAAATATAGTTTAAATATCATGGTTATTCATTAAAGGTGCTTGTTCCGATTTATGTGTATGTGTTCTCTACTTGATATGAGAGCCTGGCACTTGCACATACAACACATCAAGTACCGTGGAAACAAACTTGCGGTTTTTGATGGTAGACGCCCTAATACATGTTGCAAAGCCCTATCAATACTGTGCTAGTAGAAGTGGTTAACCACTAAAACGGTGTTTTTGTTTATATCTTGGGAATGAAATGGAGTTGAGGGCTCAAATTCAGGACGACAATGAGAAAAATACGGCCTTTCATCTGATAATCAAAATCGATACTACTTCCGGGTAATCAGGGGGTCCCAAGCGATCGGAACACGCACCTTTAAGTACCCAAACATGGGACAATGACATGGCCAAATGTTCAAGTAAATTTTTGGTCCACCATGTATATATCAATCAATCTTTATTATATGCCATTAAATATTTCACCAAGATGGACATATAATGGGGTTCTTGAAAATATGAAGGCTTCTGAAATTAAAAACCTCTGTTGATATTGGTTAATATAATTTTGAGTGGGAATTAGCTGCGGTCTCATATTGATACATGGGAACTTGGACTGATATGGGTAGTTTTCACTGAAGAAGGACACTAAATCACCCAAATTATACACAAAGATTGTCTGTCGTGTGAATTGGGGCACTCGGATTGTCAGCCTCAACCTCGCCACTTGCCCATCAAATGTTAATTTGGTCCCGCAGGAAACTTGTTTTTGTTCTTCATGTACCCCACCCTACGCAAGTCAAAATGGTATATTTGAATTCAAATGAATCTTAAGAATGAGTTATGAATGGTTGGCGTCTTTCATACAAATAAACAAATTAATATGTTGTAATTGGAGAGGACACCTTTAAACTCCTGGCTAAGAGATTGGCTCCATGGTATATTTTGCTTACAATGCTTTGTTTGTACAAAAACAATCTAAATATTCAAAATCTAAGGACATTTAACAGTAAGCCGACTTCAGTTATTAACAGGTTGTGTTCGTCAAGTCCCCCCCCCTTAAATCAATTCCCTTCAAAAAATGATAAAAGATACATGTGCAATGTCAGATTTCTGATAATTGGATAAATCCATCTCAACTGCTGCATTGGATAATTTGACATGTGCTTTGTTTATTTGCCTGAACATAGCATTCTGTTTCCCTTCAGAACAATCTTTCCTGTCATGCGTCTCAGACGAAAAAATGTTCAGGGCAGGCTACCTTTGAATGTGTACATGTATGACCGCACTACTAGTTGTCTACCTTTAATGCATGTATAAGGTTTTATATACATGTACATGCCTGTCACAAAAGGCCTGTCATGTTAAGCGTTCAGGTTGCCAAGCCTTCACTGTTAAATCTTGAATCTTTCGAACCTTTTTAAGGAGTAAGTTTTCTAGCCTTATATTTGGATATTGGTTATCTTCTTTTAGGGTGCATTTGCACCAAAATTCCAACCCAGGGGGAAATGCGAAATTCATCCCGATAGAACTGGTCAGTTATTTGCGTTCTCACACCAACATGCTACATATGGAGTTCAAGTTTGTTTCCATCATCACAAAAATAGTATGTTGACCTTGAGCGCTATAATCTTGTTGTCAATAAAAAGTCGCCTATAGGGCAAGCTGTCGGGGTGTTTACTTCGGAATGAAGATTACAAACTGATAGCTTTGTGTATCACACAACACTGACCTGATTTCAACCCAGGGTTCAATGCAGATTTGACCGTAATACTTCCTCAGATGAAACCATTTCAATCTGCATCATATTTTTGGCAAATGTCTGTTTTGCATACAATTTGTTCTATGTGGATTGACCAAAACATCTTTGGTGTGATCACACCCATACTTAAAGGTCATTTTGTGATTCCAGCCCTTATGTTCTATTCATTGATCATTAGATACCCTTGAGAAAAGCTGATTCTCAAAATTTGAGCTGAGCTCGTCGTTGCGGTTTTGTGTTATTAGCATATACCTTTTCCACGGTCCCACAGGCTACTTTGCTGCATTTCTGTCCTTTACAGACATAAAAAACCAAATTGCGAATTTCTTACAGATACGACCAAATTGGCACGTAAGAATTTGGGCACACAGGTACTAAGGCTACGGTTGGGATGATAAAAAATCTCAACATAACCCAATTGGTTTTGCTATGGTCGTTTATCCCAGTGCCCAATAGAAAGTTATTTTATGCCACAGAACACAATAAAAGGAGAAAACACTTTGTTTCAGTTTTTTTTTTTATTTTTCTGCTTGTTTTTGGCATAAAGACACATCAAGAGTATATAGCACTGTTTTTTACCCATTCAAGAAAGCTTATCAAATTTACATGGTAAAACTATGGTCTTTGTTTTTACAGATTACAAATCCTCCTGCTGTAAAGGATAATATGTTGCCCGTGTTTGTCTCACAGGTACACCAGAATATCTCCATGGAATGAAAATCCATTCCTAAAGCCTCAAATATAACACCTAAAGAATGCCATAACAGAGATACCAATGGGAGTTGAAAAAAATCCTGAAAATGTGAAGGAGGGAGCGAAGCGACCGGAGTATCGCCCCTAACGGCCGGTGGTCCAGGGCCCGCCTGGGGGTCCAGGGCAAATGCCCCTGTGGGGGGGTCCGAGGGGGGAAGCCCCTTCGAAGCCAGAGGTTTCTGCACATTTAGAGCTACAGAAAGACAATTTCGAATAAAATATCATTCCCAAAAATTTAAAATTAACTGTTACTGTGAAGAATGGGCTTAGTTCGGTCCAAATCATCTCTCATTTTAATTTAAATTCAACTTTCAGATAAAAAAGGCCAAATGATAAGGATTATTGATACAAGACACCTTGGGGCTTTGCCTTTGCATTTCATTTCCTTGGCATCAATGATACTACGTAAGGCTTACACAGTTGCAACCATTGCTACATTGGATCAAAATTTTGAAGACTGCGTCACTTAACACTGTTTACACTACCCATGAAGTTGTCTTCTATGTAAACTGCAATTTTATCGCCATTCTCTATGAGTAAACGACATTGAAACTTGTCCTTAACTTCTTTCTCGATGTCTTTTAAATTGTTTCTAAGGCTTGTAAATTCAATTTCCATGTTTATTTTGTCGCTTATATACCACGTCCGTATTTTTCTGATAGAGCAAGATCAAGAATTGTGATCTGTCATGCTTGCCTTTATGCTAGTCTCTTATACAAAATCGCGATGTACGCAAACCTATTCAATACACCGATGTTCCGATGTATTTTTGAGTGCATCAGAGTCCGAGAGATCAGATTACGATAAACAAGAATTCAGTTTAAAAATCTCAATCTACAATCAACCAATAAAAAATCAGAAAAAATAAAAAAAATCTGAAAAAATACAAAAAAATCGGATTTTAATCCCAGAAATGTGAAAAAATCGGATTTCCGATTAAAATTGGAAGATTGGCATCTCTGCATTATATAGAAGTTTGGACGGAGATATGCATGACATTGACAAATACTCTCTACAAAGCCTCTGATTAAGTACCTCATGGAATGGCACCATATTTTAGAGGAAAATTGTTCCCAGTCCTTCGATTTTGTAGTGAACCAGGTGTAAATTTTGGAGATCCACAGGTCATTTTTGACAATCAGCAGAACATCAAGACTGATTTTACAAGGGTAATGGATCTTGCATACCCTCTCTTATATTAGTTGTCAAAATTGTGCTGCCACCACTTAAAATTTGTTCTAAAATTGCATGTGCCTGGTTGCATAATTTTCGTCCAGATTGCAACTTGCCAATCATGTGGTAACAGAAATTCCCGGTGCCTGTAGACTAATTGGAAGCACACACCATCCTTCCTTTTGGTAATACTTACATTTGTGCCACCTGGCTCTCTTGTGTTTGCTGTAGGCATTCCAGAAGGCGTGGTAATATGCTAGTACGGTAGTGTTCCTGGTGGAGGGAGGCTGCTTTCAGCGACAGCACATATTCATTGTGAGCCCTGTGTAATTTGATGACAGACTTCTTGTAGCGATCCTTGGCTTTTTCTATATCTTTTGGATTGCGACCTAATGGGAGATATGGAGGAAAAGTAAGCAAATGAGATATGCATCTTAAAAACATAGGTAGTACATTCAGGAATGACAGCCGTGTAAGACAAAATCCACTTAAAGGTCCCAGGAAATGCATAGAATTGATGTGTTTGTGTCAAGTCTACAAGGAGGGGCGAGAAGCATTCATATTTGGGTGGTGAGACATCATTAGTGACTATTGATTTTTTCATAGAGTAATAGAAATTCCAGGTGACTGGTTGTGAATCTCTTCATGGCACTGACTGAAATCAATAGTTTCACTAATGATGTACTGGTAGTGTATTCTTTTTTGTGGCAACCCCTTTTTATTGGAATTGAATTCCCCGTAAAGATTTGACTAGGTTTATCATCTCATTTCCTGGGACCTTTAACATCTCATTGTCGCATGACCTTCTTATCTCTCCACGCAGTGATTGTTTACTCAGATCACACCAAAATGGCACTCACTAAGTTTAAAATAATAGTGATTTGAAGCTGATTTGTCAATGTAAAAATAGTGCCTGTAATTTGGTCATTCCTCCATTTTAAATTGGCATTGACCGAGTCTCGGTCAAGACTCAAAGAGGGATTAATGCCTGACATAATCAGCTCTGTAATGATTGCTTGCTGGAGATGCAGGTAACCACCCCTCCAGCCCTAGGTAAATTTCAGGCTCTGTCCAAAATAAACGCTGTATGTGATAAGTAAGTTCCAATTCTATCAAACCTGTCCTGCTTTGTCACTGACAAGGAACATTACATGTTCACCAATGAGCACTACAACTGCATGTAATAACTTTGTTTTGCTTTTTATCTAGATCATGCTACTTTAATCAACAATAGGTGGGAATGATTTGCTTTTAGTTTTCATTTCTCGGAAGGCAAGACGATGCACCTCTTTGGTACCGATCAAACGATAGAGGTTATGGCTATGACATTTTGCTTATGCTTGCAAATGAATTCTGATGACTGTAAAAATAGTCCTGTGTCTCAAAATATGTGCTATCATAGTAATTATATAACTAAATATGAACAAATAATAACTACATGGTGACTGGCCCATGCCTCGGCTTGAGCACCTGTTAGTGCAGAGCTATGCCGTAGGATTGTGTCATCATCATTTTGAATGTGGTTCATAACAAGTTATAGGATTAACCAGTTTGCTTGACAATGGGAGGATTTGATGTGACACTATGCCAATTAATAAACCAATTTGAAATCTTTCATCATTTACAAAGGAAAATTAGAGAATTGGCTAGCAAGATGGCAATCAGAACACTGTACTAGAACAACTTTTACGAATGCGAAATATACTGTACGATCATCACTGTCTACCACTGTCTACGTACACCAACTGCAACACATGTTGGCTGTAATTGTCAACACACCGTGTAAACTGGTCTATAGATATGAGGTGACATGAGATTGCAGTTTGTTGGCAGTGGCTATTGTTTGTTGCCTCTTATCTATAGACTACACAGCCATTTTCTTACTCACGTGGTAGCCTATACGGCAGCTTCACCGTGTCTACTGCGGCAGCTACTGCACAGTACACGCTGGGCTAATTGCAAGGCAGTAGCTGCAAGATAGGGCTAGCAAAGTACAGTTATTAGGTAGACAGTGATGTGACTACCCTACAGTACCTACCCCAATTGCTACCCTGGATTTGCCCACTAGGTGGAGAGAAAAGCTATGATGCAGACAGTACTGGAGTAGACATGCAGCTACCACGTAGCTACCATGCAGTAACCACAACGCCATTTTGATAGTGGACAAAATGAGGGGGCTATAACCTTGGTCTCTGTTTAGCATATTTTTATTATTTTTGAGGGAAATCATTACAAAATTAGAATCAGGTATCAATCAAAAAACCCAAATACGTGCATGTTAAACAAAAAAATGCGAATATATGCCCGAAAAATATCCAAAAAACAAAATTGGCAATGGAATCCTGGCCGGCGAGTGTACGTCTAGTGGGTAGGTAATCCATGTATACTCAGTGATAGCTGCGTGGTAACTACCATGAAGAAATTGGCCTTGTAGTTTACATGGTGTGTTGATAATTACAGTCAAATACACCATGTAAACTGGTCTATAGGTATGAGGTGACATGAGATGTTATTGCCTGTTATAGGAACATGCTTTTAAAACTCCCACAACATTTCATAGTACCAAAAAGCCATTGAACAGGGTAGTGGTTCATTCAAGTAGGTCAAAGAGGTCAAAGGGGATCAAACCCTTGCCCCTGTTGATAAATATTGATGTCACATCATCTTTAAGCAGTGTTGCCAAAAAAAAATTTTGGTTGGGGATGCCACCGGAAAGGCAAAAAACAGTCCAATTTTAACATTAACAATATATTACCCAACATATAAACAATTTATATCAGACAAAAAAATCACTACCTGTGGCACCCGCTAAAGTAGTACCTTGAGAAAACTTTTTGTCCTTTAAAAGTAGCCCAATTGGACAGGTAGAGTGGGTAGTTGGCAACACTGTCTATAGGCTATCACAGCTATGCTCCACATTTCTTTTACCTTTAGTCTGGGTTTCTCATATTTTGTCTATAGACTATCATAGCTATGGTCCTCCTTTCTTTTACCTTTAGTCTGGGTTTCCTCATATTTTGTCTATAGACTATCATAGCTATGGTCCTCCTTTCTTTTACCTTTAGTCTGGGTTTCCTCATATTTTGTCTATAGACTATCATTGCTATGGTCCTCCTTTCTTTTACCTTTAGTCTGGGTTTCCTCATATTTTGTCTATAGACTATCATAGCTATGGTCCTCCTTTCTTTTACCTTTAGTCTGGGTTTCCTCATATTTTGTCTATAGGCTATCATAGCTATGCTCCAACTTTCTTTTACCTTAAGTCTGGGTTTCCTCATATTTTCAGGGGTGTGATTGAGTTTTGTGGAAAATCCTGAATTTGGTAAAAAAATCCTGAAAAACAGTGTAAAATTGACCTAAAATGCCTAAACTTGGGCTGAAATTAAAGTTGTGGAAATTTTGTAAATAAAAAATCTTGAAATCAGGATAAATCCTGAGAACTCACACCCCTGTATTTTGTCTATATGCTATCATAGCTATGCTCCACCTTTCTTTTACCTTTAGTCTGCGTTTCCTCAAATTTTGTCTTGGCATCCTTGGTTTCTTTGGCACATTTCTGGTATTTGTTGAGGTTGTCCCTGACTTCATCTTTGCCTATATTAAAAAGAGAATCAAAACAAAACAAATGAACAACAAAAAAACTTAACTGAGTACATTTAATATACTAATGACAAATTTACAAACACTCTGGCCCGTATTCCAAAAACTTGTTTAACTAAACGCGATTTAGCTTAAAATCGTCGTAATTTAAAATTTATATTAAGCAAAACGCGTTTAAATATTTTTAACCATTTGCTTGCTTAAACAAAAGCTTTAAACACGAGTAACATCGTCGTCATTTAAAGACGCTAACTTGAGTGTACAAAAGGTCCTATTGTGTTTTGCTGGTTGAGCGCAAAAAGTGTACCATGTCTTTCCGTAGCGTTTAAGGTGGTACACGAACTGGGCGAGAACGTTATGCACAATTGCTGTTGTCAACTGGACAGTGCAATGGGCCGTGCACTGAACGGAAACACCACAGTAAAAAGCTTCTTAAAATAGCCCCGTACCTAGTTTAAATTTCGATTTGGATTTGGGCGGAGTAAAATTGAGGTTACTTTAAATCCTTTCTGGAATTGCGTTTACTTAAGCGATACGTTTATCCACATATAAAGTTCGTTTAGCTTACAAACGCGCTAAACCACCGTTTTGGAATACGGGCCTCTGTTTGACCAAAATATTGTTAAAATACCTTTATGAACAGTAACCATCCCCCCTCCTTTCCCCCTCTATCAAGTCTATCCGTAATAATGGGTGGACTGATTGACAGCTTTATCCCACACACTTGGTCTCCCATCAAAATGAGATTTTTTTTATCAGAATAAGGATCCATTTTTTCTCATTACCGAGTGAAAATTGTAGGGCCAGGAAAGTTTCCTTTTGATGTTATTAACAAAAACGCCTCTACACTCTTGTATATCACATTCATTAACACCTAGCACGTACATCTCACCATAAATCACGGTTGTTAATTGAGAAAAATGCACTAAGTAAAGAAAGAAGAGAAAGTAGCGATGACGTCATCAACCACGGATCTATGGGCACGAAATCGCTGGCCGGGCCAGCGACACCGCCGTAGCGTGACTATCCCGGGGTAAGGGGGGGGCTGGGGCCCGAAGGGCACTGGTTCGAATCCCACCGAATTTGCGACTTTCTTGTTCCCCTCTTACCTCGCTCCTTCTTAAGTCCTCCCAGGAGAGAAACCGACTAGAAACCGAAGTCAGGGTTAGGGTTAGTACACACTGTGGTATACCCCATCATTCAACACACACGGTGCTTATACCAATTCATGAAAACACACTGTCTATGGGCCTATTTAGTGCACATTTTTGTTTTCTTAATATCACAATAGCTGGACCGTTTTAACTCAAAATGGACAATGAAGATGTTTTGGTTGATATGGATTGCTTCCATGTGAGGGGAGATAAACATATGAAAAATCAGACCTTTGCATCGGGTCTACCCACCTTTTAAAGGAAATATAGACCGGGAGATACCAGCAACTTAATCCTGATTTTACCAGGTGTCTGTTATGAATTGGTATAGGCATCCATTGGGCCATCTGAAAAGCAAAGTCTTAAGTGTCGGCTGAGCGGTGGAGCATGACGTCAGAGGTCAATGACCGCTAAATTTGCAGCCATGTTCGTCACCAATATAGTATCATTAGCGCTACTGATCCCATATAAAGAGTAAACATAAAAAAATTGGGTATCAATTAAAAGAAAATTAATTGAAATTTCGATGATATCAAATTTGCGCTATTACAATTGAAGCAGTTAGCTAGGTATAGGCAAAAAGTGACGGATGTTTTTTTTTTCAACTTTGTGCTATTTTTTGGAAGTACCGGATGAATAAATGAAAATTTGTCAATGAAGAGATTCAATATTTTTCATTATATTTTTCCAAAATGGTGGACCCCACACGATAGGCTACTTCCCCTGAGAAGAAAAATGTTTCCCTTCTATAGTTTTGCGTAATGGTTATTTTAGTTGACCAACTCAAATTTACGTATTTTAACCAATTTTGCTACTTTTGGCTGTTGCACGTGACAACAATAGTGATCGTTATATTGTACCCCGAAAAAAGTTGTTAAATCTGTGATTCAGGTTAAAATATGGAATTAAGGTTCATAAATTGAATAATATAAAAATGGTCTTCTTCGGGCACCATCAGAACCTTTCGTGGGTCTATAGGACTTAAAAGGGTCTCACAGGGTTTTAATGTACATAGAAGTCTCGATTCATTTTATTCAAAAAATTATAAAAACGATGTCAGAAGACAGCATTTAAATTAAAACTTGTAATTAGGCCTATAGAAAAATTATGTCATAGAATTACTTGGGGCTGCAAAATTTGAAGAAAAAAAATGAAAAACGTAAAAAAAATAAAAAAAATAAAAAAAATAAAAAAAATAAAAAATTATTGAAAATTTGGATGAAATCAAAGATGGCAGGCCGTGATGATGAAGCTATTGTTTTTCATGTGCTCACAAAAAATGGTACAATTAAAAAAACTTAGTGTGGAAGACAATGGAATTGACCTGTTTATATGAAAGGCAATTGGATAAGGATTAACTTAAGTACTCAAAAAATTGAAAGAAAAAATTCGTCTTTGGTTTTCGAAATCCACCAAAATATTAGGAATATTAGTCAAAAATCCAAAATGGTGGATATGCCAATGATAAATGATCTAGGTCCGACCCCTGTGGTATGAAATGGTTCTAAAATTTGTGGAAAGTTATATGAAGTAACTCTCTGAAGGCATTCTGGTTCTAAGAACCATTAAAATTTTTTTAAAGTTCTACGAAGTCCCTTTCTCTTAAACCTCCAAGGTAGTAAACAACCTAAAAGGCCAAAAATGGTCTGAAAGGTTTGTTATAAGACATTCTGTTTCATTCAACCATTAAGTAAGCTTCTTTAGAGGGCACCAAAAGGTTTTTTTTGTGTATAACAACCATAGGTTTCACTCATATCTCCTGGTCATAATGTGCTGGCAAATGGGGAAGTATTTCACATCATGCAAGGTTCAACATACATTGAGAGAGGAAAGTCTCTAGGATATCAGACCAGCAACGGCGCAGGAATCTGAGCAATTCGTTTTAGATTTCACACCTCTAATTGAATTGTTAAAATAAGTGACACTTTGGGTATCTGTAAGTTGACCCCCCCCCCCCCCCAAAAAAAAAAGGTTAGGAATTCGGATTGGCCCAAAATTATTGCAATTTTCAGCTATGTATCTTCAATACTTTAGTACGTTTTTTATTAATTTTTCCAAAACAATATATGTTTTCAAAAAAGTCATAAAGACAAGTTGCTATTATATCGAAATTAACAAGCTCAATTTAAGTTTCAACTTAAAAAAAAATCTTTGGTTTTTATTCAATGTTACACCGACTTTTATTTGGTTAAATGACAAATCATCAATCAATTTTATTTCGTCTAACATTAAATTACAATCATATAGCTGCCCCACCAAAAACGCCCCCCCCCCACACTTTTTTTTTTTTTTTTAATTTTTTAGGTTTTTTCTTTTTTTAAAATTTAACCAGTGTTGGAGCCGGGGGGCAGACTGCCCCCCCACCCCCACACACACACAAGACACAAAAAATCGGAAGGGGAGGAAGGAAGGGGAGCAAAAAATGGGATTGAAGGAGGAAGCGGAAAAAGAGACACGAAAAATAGGGACGATGAAGAGAAAGGAGAAGAGAGGGAAGAGCGCGAAAAGAAGGAAAAAAAGAAGACTTGGAATGAGAAAGGACAGGGTTGACGTGAAGGGTGTACCCTCCACAAAACGTAATTACTATGCACCAAAACCTTATTTCGCGATTTTCGAAAGAGGGTGACATGCACAGATTTCATATAGAGTTTAAGGTTTTTTTTAATGGCCCATTCCTTTCCTCATATCCAAAACGCTATAGGTCAAAGATATGCCGACTTATTTGAAAGTTCGTTTTTATGAAATAATTAATTAAAAAAAAATTAAAAAACAGATCTCTAATTAGACAAAGAAGTATATATTTGTTTAGGGTTCTGCTAAAGGAGCATATGTAAATAAAAACAAGGTGGTAAATCATGTTATCAGATTCTTCAGGTCTCGAATATGTAGTATCTTTATGCAGGGAAAATGGATTGTGCTTCTATG
This sequence comes from Ophioderma brevispina, assembly GCA_023653785.1. NCBI lineage: Eukaryota > Metazoa > Echinodermata > Ophiuroidea > Amphilepidida > Ophiodermatidae > Ophioderma > Ophioderma brevispina. Next base: position 5,056 of record JAMKCH010032347.1, on the reverse strand, counting down.
CAAATATTCCGTACTTGGCCAGTAGTGATTCGCCGTGTGCCGATTTCTCACCAGGAAGCTGGTCACCTGACAATTGATGCTTAGACAGGCAACAATACCACTATCTTCGAAAAAAAACCTTACATTAAGGTATAATCGCTCATATCAAAATGTGAGTTTCTTGATGGTATTTTTGTACAGAGAGTAGGGCCCCTATAGGCAGCAGACATTAGAGTTGAAACCGTAACTCTTAAACTATCGTTTTTCTAGTGCGCAGATTGATATATAAGGCTCTTGTAGTGTCATCTTAACATTCACAACTTTTGACGATATAGCAGACCATGTCAGGGGCTAGGTATACAGTGCAGCCGATTTTCCTTGCCTGACAAATGAACATGCATACTCACCTACTTGCCATTTCCCGAGCAAAGAAACGGTGGGGGGGGGTGGGGTGTTTGTGAGTTTTGGACACTGTCTGAAGGACGCTGATAACAAAACACAGTGTGGAAGTCTAAAGGCCTATTTTGCCCTGTACCACTAAGGAGCTGAATGGTTTGTGGAGGAATTTCTGATGCATGAAAAGAAAATATGACAAGGGGCTTTTTGAAAAAAGGCCATAAAGCATAGAAAAAGTGAAAAACTTCGGTCATGATACAGTCAGCCGTGATGAGCTTGAGGAAAATAGGAACACTCTTCTGACGAGAAAGACCATCCAAAAAAGCTTATGTCGCAGTGGGGATAAGTGATGTGTATCTGAGTTTTTTGTCCCAGACTGTATCTACATTGCCTCCACTAGTGGATGGTGTTGCTAAATTAGTATTGGAACGGAAATGCCACTTTGCAGATTCATTACACACGTATGCGACAGGGTTGATGCGCATTCAATCATGGAAGATCTGTCAAGGGCGTCACGGGGAGGCCGCGAGAGTGCAGGCAATTTAGGCCTTAAGATTTCCACAAGTGTTAGTTCCAGCGTCCTTTCAAGACAACATTTTCTCGTTTTCAACACTAGCAAAGCACATTTTCAACAACTAGCAAATCACCACTATACCTAGCCCTGCCGCAGGGTATGCTGTACGAAGTTGTGCAACGGTGGGCAGGGTTGTTTAAGACCAACTTACAAACATCAACTGTTGCCTTGGCATATACTCAACTGCTGAATTCACTTGTATGGAGTCACAGTGTACTTACACACCAAGATTGATGTCGTCTGAATGATTGCAAATGAGACCTTGTTAGTGGGTGCCTTTGGCTAGCCGGTAGGAATATTTCCAATTCTGTTCTGGCATAGCTCCTGCAAACCTTAGGGGAACCTTCAGACGATCAAGATCGCCAAGAAAGTTGATGAAAGTGGGGTAGACTAATCCCCCACCAACACCCTTTGAGGATCAGAGAATTCCACGGAATCGCTTTGCTACCCAATCCATGGACAATGCAGTCACAGTATCCCTATCGATAATCCTTTTGTCGATCAATGCGATGTTCATGGCAATGGTCATCCTTACTGAACCTAAAGCAGTTTGTGGACACCCCATCTAGCAAGCCCAAGGCCGTGACCTGATAGGAAGGCCATGGGTATTATTTGCTCACGGCGGATATGGGGGCTGGCGTTGGTCGTGTAGTGGGGGAGATTCCTTTAACAAGATCGGAGTTAGAACTTAACCAAACTGCGATCTGTGGAGAGCCACAAACACATTATTAGCATCATAGATGAGCTGTGGGTCTGCGGGTCGCCCCCCACAAGAGGAATTCCAGGCCTGATCGGCAGGGATGTGATTGAGGACTGTCGGGGTTGGAGACGGATCTTTGCACTGTGATTCTTGGACTTGCAAGATTCCACGAACGGAGTTGTACAGACGTGAGATGAGATGTGGTCATCATGAAGTGGACACGCGCACCCTGATCCATGTGAAACTCATTACAGTGAGAAGTGCCCTAACAGCCACAAAATAGTCATTGCTACGTGCACCAGCGCAATGCCCACAATTGCGCGATAACGTAGAAACAGCATCGGCGAACAACACAAGATGGAGGCATACTTGAAATCTCGTCTTGGCAAATATTTATGCTGCTATTCACCGAATGTGCTTATACCGCAGTTTATGGCAACAACCTGCCCGCTAAAGCAATATTGATCAGCGTTAGTCATGAGCTTAAATGTTGGCAAACGATATGCCTGATTACCCTTGAAGAACTTGATTGTGAATTGATTTTTAGATATTATTTCAAATTATAGCGAATAGAAATTATGTAGAAATATAATTGCTAATTCATATGCTCTTGAATCGGCGAACCATGGATGGAATGTTGGCCGAAAGACGACAACCAGCAATTATCAATTATGTGGTTCCATGTATCACCGTACACCACAAGATGTCAGTTAAAAAATGACGATCGATCTCAGTAAGATGCCTTCATTTACTGAAACGAAGATCGAAGATTAGTGAAGATGACGAAATTGGCCAGTCTGGAAAAATAGCCAGTCTGGCAGTTGGCACTAATATGTTATGAGTTGCACTATGGATATTTACTAAGTAACATGAAGTAGGATAACTGTAGTACAGTGAGGTCCAGGGGTTGTTTGATTCACTCCCACAATGCAATGCAATGTGCCGGTACTCTACTCTACTAAATAATGAAAAATGTCAGTACTTAGGGATAAAAAAGTGTTCCAAAAGTTTAAGAAAGAACCACAAGACATTCGATTGATATGCTAAAATTCCTATAGTCAAACGCTTTGTGGGCTACGCTTTGTGGGCTAACTCAATAAGTGTAAAAAGTCAGGGATATTATGTGTTGTAAGAATGGAAATGTTTTGGGGTCCTATTCAGGGTGTTGAATGAATGAAATGAAATTTCCAAAAATGTTGCATTGTTGGATTCCCAAGCGCGAAAAAATCGTGAGGTTGATGGAAGTCTGTATCAAATAGAAGATTGGAATAGTGCATGCTGAACTGTAGGGGTAATCACAGGGGAACTGACATATGGATAGTGGAGTGTTACGAGTATGTGATCCCTTAAGGTACACCAATTTTGCGCCCCCGCCAGAAGTATAATATAAGACCCCGCACGGTTTTTGAATGATTGTTTTGAAGCATTTGAAGCATAATTCATTTCTAAGGTCCTCGTTGGGAAAATGTTGGCCTCTGAAGCGTAATTGTAGCCGAATTTTTTAGTTCCGAAAACCTTTGCAAAATTCCTCACACTTTAATCATCAATCAATCATATTTATTTGTCATCACAGAGAATACAGCAAAGTACAATTTTACATATTATGACAAAAAGTATTACAATGAGAAGAGAGTATAAATGTGCTATTTAAAGTCAGAAAGGTTTTATATAAGGATGATAATACATATGAATTGGGACCTTTATATTTATATAATTAAACCCGTGTTACTGTATAGAGAAAATAAATCATCAATAGCCGAGTAAGTAGTAATAATGACATAACTGCTTGTATACTAGTTGGTGAACGAGGTCACTGCCTTACGCAGTGGCGTGGGGTGCAATGACCTCTTTAAGTTATAACATGGATGGTATAATGGAACGAAGGAACAAACCAAAACTTCAAGAATAAACAAACGCACATACACGAAACAACAAGTACGAACAGGACATTAGAAATTACAGACCCCGACTATAGCACAAAAAGGCGTTGAACAGGAGAAGGAAAACGGAAAAGAAGAGCAGAGCAAAGGCAATTAAGAATCTTGCGACAGGCCATAAAATATGAACTGAACAGATATTTTTCATGTTTGTTTGAAGGAGATGAGTGAGGGGAGGTTTTTAGGTGATATTGGACAAGTTAGACAAAAGAAAGAGGACCGTGAATTTCGTGATTATTTGCCAGCAGGGACAGTGTTGAACAGTTTTATGTGATGATAATCAGCCTTGCTGGTTGATAATGGTGTGTGGGAATGTGAAAGTTAAAGAAATTAATCCATCAATAGATCGTTTGGAGTTAAATTATGGTTAAATTGGTACATATAAAACGTAGCACAGTTGGAGCATATAAATATCTTGGACTTTCAGGTTTTAAGAGTAATTGAAGAAAAGGTGGATCTGTATGGAGCCAACCCACAGGGAGTTGGTGGCACGTTTGATGGGCTCGGTTATGGAGTAGAGGAAGAGTGAACTAAACCATTGTTGTTAGTGTCAGCCCAAGCCATAGCAACAATATGAAATATAAGGGAAATAAGGACAATTTATAAAGGGTAAAAAGTGATTTTTGTGGAAGTGATATGGTCTAACTCTACGAATAATTCATTGTATTTGGAGAATTAATAATTTTGGGAAATCGGTTTGGTATGAGAATTCCAGGCAGGTGATGGTCAATAAGAATACTAAGGAATTTAGTAGTTTGAACTGGTTGGATAGAGGTGTTGCTAATCTTAATGTCAACGTTAATATCGGTTGTTTGTATGTGTTTATTTTTAAAATTCATATGTAGTTTTTTAACATGCAATGATAATGTTCGTTTAGTTTTTGAACCATGTGAAATAGCTTTAAGTTCATTATTTATTATTGTTCAAGAACAATTAGGTAGGGTGGGATGGGAAAAGTATATTTGTGTCATCAGCGAAAACAAAATAAAAATGAGGTGCTGTTTAGAACAAAAGTGGGAGGTCATTTATAACAAAAGAAATAAAAGGCCTACTAAAATTGAGCCCTGAGGAACTGCCGCAAGCAGTGATGGAAGCTGGTTCAGAAAAGGTACCCATAATCCAAAACCCGTTGCTTTCTATTAGTAGGTAATACCTGATCCAATCATTAGCAACGCCCCTGACACCATATTTATTTAGCTTATTAGAAGAGGAATGTCAGATTTATGGTCCACTCTGTCAAGGCCTGCGAGATCTAGAAATATACCTATGTGTTGGAGGTTGTTATCCAAATTTTCAGCATATGTACAATTCGAGTTTCATTATAGCCAATGTAGTGTAGACCGTTGGGCCTAAATCAAAACTGGACCGAGGGGTAAGTATTAGTGTTTAGTAATGAAATTGAAAAAATCACGAATGTAAACAACTTTTTCAAGGAGTTTAGATATCGACGGGAGTATTGATATGCCTATT
>JAMKCH010032346.1:0-15517 GCA_023653785.1 Ophioderma brevispina | reverse complement strand
TATTTGGCCATGTTGTTTAGGTTTTTAAAATATTTAAAAAAATAATTATTCCTTTTGGCCGTGAAGTGGTTTTTATCGTCACCACAGGTCCTGCGGACTCTGTCGGGGATCTAACCAAATCTCGGTCAGCAGGATTAAGTGTAAAATGAGAACTGTTGTGCAATAATTAAAACATATATTTTCCAGGAATTTACAAAGGTAATGGATTGTGCCATGGGCAAATTGCTTCTCAAAATCCATAATGTGAAACTAAGTGAAATTTGCATTGAAACGAATCTGAAACGCCGTTTTGTGCCTTTTTTGATAGTTTTAGCATTTTTATTTTCATTGACGAAACGTGCCTTTATTTTCACCCTCAGAAGAATATCCGTGACACTATCATCTACCTAGATAAGCATGATATTTACTGCCAGTGGTTATCAGACTAGGCTGCAAATGCAATTCCTCCTCGTGGCCAGCCATTGATAAATGCCTGGCTTTCAGCTTTCACAAACAGCATGCAGCTACATTGTAGGACAACAGACAATTCAGCATAATCTTTGCCTACCAACCCTATTCATGCCAAAACACAAAGGACGACCACGGGAATGCCCCAAAACGCAACACCTATCAGAATTTTCAAAATCCACAACATACTTTTTCAAAGAAATGTCCATTACTTGCATACCGGCGAGTTTCAAAAGATGGAACAAGACCTGAGAGACTAGTTTATGAGAGGAACATTGGGGTTCCTACTCTAATTTGCTACGTGATGACAATAGCCGATATTTATATGCTAAAAACTCACGATATCACCAAATTGAAGTGGTGTCTACGCTACTTCTTTTGAAGTAAATCTCTTATAGCGCACTTTAAGAAAATTTAGCAATATAGTGGAGGCATTCAGTATAGCAATTTGAAAGAGCACTGGTCTCACTTAATTGATGACATACACGCGCATATCTCTGGCATGGGACGCTGCGCCTACATGCATCTAAAATTGCAGTACTATTAAGAGGATACGCCAGGAGGATGTCCAAGAAACCAGAGCAAGAGTATCGGTGAAAAGCAAAATGCTGTTTACTTGTTTAAAGCATATAGCCATTTTTTTGAAGAGCCGCCCAATTTTTCAAAAAAATGAGATTTTTACACTGTTGACATTGGTACTGGCTAGTAAACTATACCATGAATGGTTAAGCTCTTAAATGTCCTGTGTGTCACAAACGAAGGAATTTTGTAATTAGAATAATTATTATCGGGATCGATCCCGATAATAATTCAACGGCTGCTGAACGGCCTTCCACTGTGAAATAGCCGGGAAATATGGAATAGCCGGGAAATAGCATGTCTACGCTCATCCATTAGTTGTTTTTATTGTTCGGCAAGTCAAGTTTAGGGGTTATCTTCTCGAGTGGCACTAAAGTGCTATCGAATTGTTCAGAGGTCGCAACGCGCGCGGCTTTCAATATCTGCATAAAAGGGTCGTAGCCTATGGGTAGCCTCATGCGTGATTGACCAATGGTGAGGCCAACCTACCATACAAGCCAATCGATTCACTTCCAGGTTGACGCACGTCCACGCTCGGCGCACGGTAAAGACTCTGAACATTCTGGGCAAGAGTTTTATTTCATCATGGGACTGACATAACGTCGCATTTCCAGCTCTGCCGTAAGTACTGTAATCTGGGATCCCAATTCCCAATTCTAATTACAATCGATTATTTTTATTATAAATACGCATTTCTTCTCATTCTCGTTTGCGGTATATTTCTTAGACAATTACCATGTAACTGTGCCAAAATGAGCAACTTTTGCAAATTGTGGGCGCTCTAAAAGTGCATTATTGCTTTAAGAACACTGGGGCTTCTCAACAGGTTAAAGTTTCTACTGTCTTCTACTTTCCTGTAAAATGCGCATGGTTTTTTATTCCTGGAATGGCATTTTCCCTCAACAAACACATATTTCTTCAAAGCTTCTGAAACAAGCTTTTAAATTTGCCTGCATTTTTGGAATGTCAGAAATTCTCTCCCATAAGTTGAAAATTGGTGTTTTTTACTGAAAATAAACTCAACCACCCAAAATGAATTTTACCAAACATTAGCCAAATTTGGGATCATGGGACATTTTGGCTTTTATCCTGTTTTTGGTTTTCACTTCCAATAATACCATATATCATTGTGAGCCGGTCTGTGACATTACCGGTATGTCATCAATAATTCGGTAGGCGTGTCATATATGATGCTCCAGAAACTCTCCCTCGCTTTGGTAACAATAAGCCATTTTTTCCAGGATAACACAACATCAATAAAAAAACACCCACCCATGCCAGGATTCGTGGGATATTTCACAAAGCAACAATTCACAGATCATCAAAGTTATCATTTCCCTCATCTTTTGTTCCGACATTCCAAGGCACCTTTTAACTTTTCTTTTTATCACCACCTTGCCACAATCCCATCCCTCCGACTAGTTTAGGTATCAAATTTTCATTAGGTATTCCAGAAATGAAGATCTCACAGTACTTATAATCTTGAGGATCAGATATGGCCAAGACAGACAAACAAGATGGGAAAAACACCTGGTAATAATAAGCAATTCTAGTTGCTCTGTTGTTTGTTTCTTGATGCAGATTATGTTTTCCATCACATTGCCAAGAATTAAAGGAACACTCTGTAGTTTTGACTTGATTTTCTTACACATTAAAGGTGCATGACCTGATAATGGTTTAACAAGACTTGAAATAAGCAGGGGCTTGGGGAAAATTTACCCCTGTTAAAAGGCAAAATTCCCCTGGTTCTGAAACAAAACTGTGTACATTTGTATAGACCAGGGCAATAAAATGTTACAACCCCAAAAATTGCTCCTGGATCTGAAATTCTTATTTAAAACCCTATGGTCCAATTTTTCACGTGCTGTTTTCGTCCTCACATGGAAGTATATTTTACAAAAACGTTGGAATACAAATTTTGAGTTAAACTGGTCCAGCTGTTTGGATAGTAGAAGCATAAATGCGTACCAAATTGGCCCATAGGAAAATGTGTGCAAGCAAGTGTAGTCTGCTGATATGAGTTTTTGGCCCAATGGTCCTGGACCAGGTATTTTCAACTCATCTCATACCGGCGCTATTCATGATTATGTGTGCGCTTTATTCTGTTAATGTGTTTATTTAAGTATTACAAAAGAGCGATGTTCTGCCGGCTTGGATTGCGTGGCACGCATCTGTGGGTGCTCGTCTTGCAATCCGAAAATACCGGGTTCGATTCCCACTCCAGGAGTAAAATTTTACTTTATTATTATTTTATCTTGTAGTTAAAGATTGCAATGAAAACATCAGAGTTGGCATTTGAAGTAGAAAACAGTGAATTGCTGCCTTATGAGATAATTTAACTGCATATGGTCCTGGACCATAATATCGGGCCAGAATCTCACATGCGTGTAGTCTACCACGTTTTCTAGACATTTTTGTTCATAACATTGAAAGGAAACATTTAGCAGGCCTTAAATTTCACAGGGATAATGTGAAAAAATGAACTTTAAATTTTGATGGGGTGAAGTGGGACACCAGGTTGCCGATCGGGTCACCACCTTTAATACTACAAAAATGAAATTCCCTGGTTAAGAAAAGTGTCAGCCATGCACACATACCATATGAGCAACACCTGGTAATTAGGAATAGAACTTGTTGCATGAAGTAGCAGACGGCAGTGGGAGTGGTGACTTCGTGCGCTCGCCTGTTGAGACCCATAGCGGCTGAATTTTTGCACCAAAAATGACGATCAGAAATGGCAAAAGCCTTATCAAGAATAACGTTTCCTAGAATTTATTTGATTTTTTTTTTACTTTAAGTAATTCACACTGCTTAGTATGCTGACACTGAACATTGAGCTGCCATGCTGCACAGACATGACAGAGATTCATCCAACTATGACCCCTTAAAGGTGCAACAAGAATTTTACGTTATCAGTTGTGCTCGAAAAATTTGAAAGCCCTGATGTAAAGCTTTCCAATAAAAATATCTCCATCTGAAAGGATTAAGCTGAGAATCATTTCTTTGGTACAAAAATTGTGAAATGTGTAATTTTGTAATGAAGGAAATATGAAATTCAGCCATGTTTTATACTGAAATATAAGCAAATCAAAATCGCCTTTGGTTTTCACTTTTAAGCCATTTCTGTAGCTAAATACAAAGGTATGTGTCTAATCTATACAATGCAATGTATTGATGCCTCCTTAAAATCTCTCATTGCACCTTTGAGATGACGTAGCTGGACTGACATTGCATAAACGAAAAACACAAGCATTTTTGGGAAAAGAATGAGATGAGAGCACCTGTTTTTGAACCTTTATTTCTGCACCTTCCCACTGTAATTTTTTTCTCAATTTTTTAAAGGATTTGTTTCATATACCTTATTCCAAACCCTCTTTAATACCTCCAAAGAGAATGGCAGCATCAAATCAAATTCACAAGCCAAGAAATAAGCTACACTCTTTGGGAGCAAAGTGTTTTGAACCTAGATTCAAAGACTTCAAATTGTAAAAATTACAGAAAGGAAAAAATAGGTTAATTTCATAAAGAACACAATCATTTGCCTCCCATGACATCTCATAACCTTAACCATACCTGGCAAGAACATTAATGCTTTAAGCATTTCTAATCATGGATAAGAGGCATATTTCACATTTAATTCACAGAGCACAATGCAATAGATGTTTTGCCAATGGAGTCTATGCACAGCTGAAAATTTAGAGGCTTTGGGAGTTGTTTCAAGGATATTTCGATTACATAAATTTTCTAGATCTGTTGATGACTATTTTGACACCCGTGTAGCTTAAGTACTGAAATTATTGATTGTTCAGAATTGCTGTGGCTATAATTTTACATGTATTTATCAGATAATTGTAGAGAGATTGCTTTTTGAAGGTGTTATTTTTCAAGTAAAATTATCAATAAATGTCTCCAAAAACTAGTATTGAATAATACCAATATTGACAGCTAACTCTCTATGCCTACAGCTCAAGCCCACATTTTGTGCCACCAATTGACGGCGCATGAATTAAACTTAACCAGTTTTTATGCACCAAGAACTTGATTTTGTCTCAACTCCCATGTTCTTGGAGACTGTTGTTCCAAAATTGTGCCATTTGCTAAAGATAAAATCAATCTTCAGTCAAACTTTGCACAAGGGGCTTTTTGGTTTATACAAAATATTGAATGCTATGAGGGGCATGGTGAAACTATAGGCCCAAGGTGATCTCGAAACCATAATGATGCCCCGAGGCGTAAGGCCGAGGGGCATAGTATGCTTTCGAGATAAACATGGCCTATAGTTTCTACCATGCTCCGAATAAAACGCAGTCAATATTGTTTTATATAACGATAAGAGATTCCTTGTCAACTGATGGTTAACGGACATTATATTTTCTAAGCCCGGATGCTAACACAGGCCTATAAATATTATCAGGTATAAATGTGTAGGCCATGTTCATCATGCGGGTTTTTAACAACTTTGTGTAACTTAGGGTCCAAAACTTATGAAGAATTAGCAATCAACCTTTCTTGTGTGCAGGAATGATGGTTTGGGTCAAAAACGGATCACCGTAAATCGACTTCTTGCCATTCTTTGTCGGCAAGATGCGTACAACTCCGGGGGGGGGAATTCAGCAAATTTTACACGGCCTGCAGATGGCCGTTATCCGTGTCAATGTATAATCCTCGAATATCTCACGGTGTATTGTACCTGCAGTTTTGGTATTAGGGCCTATGAGCTGCATCTCTGATTTCTTTCAGATCTCTAAGGTCTTGCGATTCAGCCATTTCCTTGCCTGCTGCATCAGACTCCTCGCAAACACCATACATTTTTGTTTCCTCGTACTGTCAGTTCGGCCAGACGCCAGGCTGGTTCGGCCTATCCGTCAAATGCAAAATGCAATCTCTTATTCACCAGCTTCAATATGTCCACTCATAATACGGATGGATATATAGTCGGTACAGCAGTCTCTAGGTGGGAAGAGGTGTTCCAGGGATATAGGCATGAATGAGTACCCGCTTCCCCGGGAAAGTTCATTTTGTTCAATTCTTGAAGCTAGTTGAATTTATGCTCCACTTTTAACCAATCAGATGACAGGGATCTTATATGAGGTATATAATCTCATTATATACCTCATAGTATGATCCTGTACAACACAACGCGAACTCACCGGGTACATTTCTGTGTGTGAAGCAGACGGTCGCTTTTAGGGAATTTTTGTTTCACAATTTACCACACGTGCTGGTCCAGAGCCGGTACACAAGCACGCACAAGGGCAACGAATGGGAATCACCGCCCGCTTTGAGCTGTCTTCTTTAAATGAATCATAGACGCAGCTGATAGTGCCTACTACCAAAAGGCAGGAAAATACACCGTGAAGATTTTCGAGGATCATTTTAAGGTGGAGACGACCAATCTGCAGGCAGTGGGTGTGAAAGGTTGACGAATTCGGAGTTCAATGACTTGCTATGCATCTTGCCGGACAGAAAAATGGGCACTTTGGATAGCAAAAGTCGATGATGGCGATCCGTTTTGGACTCCAAAGTCACTTCCTCAACACAAGGAAAGTGATATCATAGGTCATGAAGATTTGCGAATTCTTCATGAGTTTTCAAATGTTTCTCAGCAACACTGAAACAGCAAGGTACGCCCACAAACTAAAAAAAAAAAAAAAACATGTGGGAAATTTGGATTAACTGGTATGTTCTCGTTTTGGACTGTTGTATAATTTTGGATTGTTGAATTGGAACACTTAGAGTTGGATCCGTAGAACTTCGGTAAGTTACACAAAATTGTTGTACTTAAACCCATGCCTAAACATATTAGGCCGATGTAAAGAATCTTGGTATGAGAATGTTTTTTAAACCAATCAGATGACAAGAATCTATATATTCGGTATATAAAACAAATATGACTGCCTTTTTACGGGGACATGGTTGATGAAAACATATAGGCCCTCGGTGATCGCGAAACCAACTATGCCCCTCGCATAAGCCCTCGGGGCATAGTATGTTTCGAGATCACTTGGGCCTATAGTTTAACCACATTCCCTAATACAGTCAATATTTGTATAAATTTATCTTCTAGTATCATCAGCATATTAAACCCCTGCAATGGTGTTTTTGTTAAAGACCACTATCGTGATTTGCTAAATCAGCAAATCGAAAAATCATGCAAAAATCAGATTTTAGATGTACGTAACACGACAGTATCCTAACATACCCCTGCAAAAAAAAAAAATGATAAGACCGGACGCAACATATTTAAGACAGAATCGGAGATTTTAGTATTACTGTCCGAACGGACACTTACTACAACAGTAATTGAATGGCGAATCGTATTTTGGAACATACCGTGTTCTCATTCTCTTTCAATTCTACAGAGGGAAAGGTAACTGATGAGAAGTTACAGAATTTCCTTCACTGTGAAGCTATTCCTGCAATTCAAATATTTTTCAAATCACTGATAGTGTCTTTAAGTTGGGGTGGACATTGTACTAGTCTTTGACCTTGACCAAGACAGGTGGATATTAATGACAAAAATAATTGGATATTCATAAATATGTTCTAAACATGCACTTTAAGACAGGTCTCATTTAACTTACAGTATAAGTACATATATAAAGGGGCGTGTTCGATCGTCTTTAGGACCCCCTGATTACCCGGAAGTACGATCGATTTTGATATCTGATAAAGGCGTATTTTATCCTTGTCGTATGAAATTTGAGCCCTCAAATCCATTTCATTCCCAAGATATAAACAAAAAACCGATGAATTAGTGGTTAACCACTAATATTAGCGCAGTAATGAATAGGGCTTGCAATGTGCAGTATTGCGCGTACCATGAAAACCGCAAGTTTGTTTCCCATGGTACTTGATTGGCGTATGTGCACGGCCAGGCTCTTTATCAAGTAGAGAAACACTATAGACAATAAATCGGAACAAGCACCTTTACTTGTAATTCAAAGAAAATTTATGGTTACTATTGCAAATTTGTCTATTACACACCTTGCCATAAAATTTACAGTAAAAAAACTACACATACCATTTGTCTCATTTGAATGTTTATTTCTTAAGAAAATGACTAATTTTGAAAAAAAATAAGTATTATTGCTGCTCCAATATGCTATGAACCTTTAAACCCAAAGCTAGCTAGCAGTGAAATCTACTTGTAAGAGGCAGCCCCATGTTGCTGTTATTAACTCCGACCGACTAATCAGTCATACACAAAAAGGAAAGGTCTAAAATGTCAGGGCTTGGCAGGTTTTCTCATTACGACGTCTGTACGCATTTCTTAAGCAGGGATCGGGAAAGCTTACAGCCTAGCTGGCCAGGTACGACCCATTCAGGCGTGGAAGCATACACAGCTGGATTACAACAATAAGATCCTTTTATGTGTAGTTTTAATGATGTTATCCCATTATTTTGTAGTTTGTCAACTTGACAATTTTCTAGCAGTCATGGCTATTTGACCTTTTAATATCGGTAATATAAAACTGAAGTTGGCCGACTTTTTGCAAAGGTTTACAGGCCCTACTTACCCTGTTCACACTTAAGTTTTTTAGACCACACATTTTTAACTCAATTTTGGTGAAAAACACCTTAGCACAGTTGCAATTTTGTCCAAACTTTAAAAGTTATCCAAACTGAAGATGTTGCTGATGTTGAAATTTCAGAGGAAAAAAGGCTTAATTTATATTACAGAGGCAATTAAATACCCCTTACATTTAAGATACTACCTTTGTAGTGATTTGTGAATCATTATCAGTGGATCCTAAAAGTCCATGGAAGTTTTTCTTTTGTCCTTAGAAGTATATAAATGCATTATTCCATGTGCATGTGTACGTGTGTGTGTGTGTGTTGAGGGTGGGTGAAAGATATATATATATATATATATACCCCTTTATCCTACCAAAAATCCACCTCTGTAAAACAATTGTGTGTACAGACACATTTGTGACAGAACCCAGATGTTTATTAATTCAATGAAATAAGTTTATTGGTAATAAACCTAGTTTATCTGTGATAAAGTAAGTTTATTGGTGTCAAACCTAGTTTATCAACTGACAACCTGAGGTTATTAAAAAATTATGATTATTGGCTGATAAATTTTTTGGTGAAAAACATGTTTTTTCCTAGTTTTACGACTGCATCATTATGCAATTTTTAAACCTCATAGGAACTATTAGACTATGACACACACACAAAAAAAACAACCTCGCAGGGCTCAAACCCTGCCAAAGGTTCAGTGCATAAACTGCTTGGCCACCTCGCCCTCAACCTTTTTAAAATGATGCATAATTCAAGCAGTGTCAATATTTTATAACATTGGCAGCAAGCATGTTAGTGAACAAACTAAGACAATAGAATACCATCATTTTTGCATGTTCCAACCTTTTTCTAATTGGTGACTTTTAATTTGTTATTCTATAATCCTCTCCTAACATATTCACACAAAATCAAACCCTACTTCAATTAGTGCTGAGTAAATATTCAACTTAACCAGCCTAAAATACCCCATTCACACCTATGACTACCAATGTTTTCTATACAAGCAATAAACAATCAAAAACTAGGTTCTTGCCTGTTGATAAGTGGGTTGAGGGGTTGTAACACAACCATCATGAAATATTTTTCATATCCCATACATTCATCAAATACCATTCCCGATGTAGTGCTCTCTACTGTAGATAGCATCAAATTCCAACTCTCAACTCCAAGATGTCTCTGCAGAATCATATTTCACACAATCGATTTCCAATCACCTACATTCGTAATGTCGACTACATGCAGAACGGCAGTAAACTAAGCGGATAAAATATCTTAAATGTCAGATTTTGATTTCATATGTGACATTGTCAATGTTCATTTTGTCTTAATAGATATAATGCTTGCAGTGGAATGGGCTGCAGTTACAATATTGTAAAGGAGCATGCGATGGGTTTCCCGTTTGATCCACAATGAAAAACACCACTCCAGGGGAAACCAATAAATACTGCAAAGGTTGGAATGGTGTGTAATCTGGGAATTTTGTGAAAACGCCATCAGTAGTAAAGGTGCATTTTGTGATTCCAGCACACTGTTTTATTTATTGACACTAGATTCCTTTAGAAAAAAGCATTATTCTCAAAATTTGAAGCTGATCCGATCTTGCGGTTTTGTGTTATGCAGCAATTACTCGTTTTCCCACGGACAATAGGCCACTGTGCGTAATTTCTGTCCGTTTACGGACAGAAAATACAAAACTGCGAATTTCTTAAAGATGCGATCCCGAATTTGCCCGTAAAGCACCACGTGGATACTACGGCTGATGGTTCAGATGATATTTAAAAATCTCAACAATTTTAGGTAAGTCGGGGACGAGGCTGTGGATCAAGAAATGCCCCTGTAAGTTACAGAAGACCAACCTGCAATGTTGGCCAATGTTAAAATAAGCCTAACATTTATGCTGCAAAAAAATTTTCCCCATTGTTGATTATTCTAGACTTTTACCAATGCAGAAATTATGATGTATATGGTTTCAAGTTCCAAGATCACTTCAGCAGTTTATCTATTTTCTTTTTTTTATGTAAATATAGAAGATTTAGGATGCCTAACCACATGTTTAAGGGCACTATCATGCAGTGATTTATCCGAAAGAGTTAAAATATATGAAATAGCAGGAATGTTCAAAAGGAAGAAAAGTCGCTAGAATTCTCATAAGTTACATTTTCCAACTGAAGAATGTAACAGAAAAGGAAGCCAACAGCGTTGTTCAAAGATATGAATTCCATTCAATTACGTGTTGTAGTAAGGGTTCCGAATGGACAGTAGACTAAAATGACTAATTTTGCCCTTATTAGGTTACTTATTTGGTCCTATATTTGCAGGGGTGTTAGGATACCGAGAATTGTTACAAACAGTAATGCAAAAATATGATTTTGTGATTTTTCGATCTGCTGATTATCAAATCAATGATAGTGCCTTTAATTTCACCGGTGCTAGTTTTGTTCTAGCTTATGGAACATCAACAAAACCCTACAATTAAAAAGGCGTGAAATTCTGGATTTGAAGAAAAACCAGAGTGTTCTGAACCAATCCCATAACGCATTGCAATGTGCCTATATTTTACTGTAATAAAAACACATGTCAGTATTTAGGATAAGGTTTTCAAGAAGTGCAAAAAACCACAAGACATCATGATTATGCTAACATTAGCTAAGCATAATGCTTTGTGGGCTAAAAAGAGTGCTAAAGTCAGGGTTTTAGTATAGAATTCAGGATCTTGTGGGATCACCTGACCTTATTGAGGTGAAAATTTCAAAAATCTGATGCCATTGTGGGATGGAACCAATACACCCTCTGGAAGACAACTGTAAAACAATATTTTAGAGTGTTTCCCAACACTTACCTCATTAGATTTATACCAAGTAAGCCATTCATCTACACATACGCTGCTCATTGCATCATGCTACACATCTGATTCATGGAAACTTGGAATGATTGTTTTGGTGATCTCCATGAAAATTCAAGAAAAACAATATAAAACAACAATGGACATTTAATGGATGAAACATTTCAAAATGCTGATATAATTACACTCATGACAAAAAATGCCCAAAATCAAGCGTAGTACAATCACTAGAGGGCCGTATAATGGTATTGGAAATGACTGCAATAAGGGATTATCTCAAACTCTCTGCATTTTGTGTGAGTACACACAATCTGTAGTACGAAATATATTTACAGGATTAAAGAACGTTCAAATGTGTAGGTATTGTACTTTAAAAGTCATCGGATAACTGCCAATCTGGAATCAAAGTTTCCAGAATTGGTTCCAACTGGATGTTCATCAGGGTGCGCGAGCATGGCGGCAAAGCCTCATTCATTATAAGCAACTCACCAAAAATGTCACAACGGAAATTACACAGCAATACTGAGTGCAAACCAAACAATTTGGGATGCTTTGAGGTGGGTCAGTCATGGGTGTTCCCATGACCCACATACGACCTCGTCCTCGTTCGTTTTCATACAAAAAATCCGAAATAAACCATCCGTGGAGTGATTAGGGGTGAACCGCAACCGAAATCAAGATACTTACAGCCTATGAAACAAACAAACACAACAGATGGAGGAGTGCACCACCGATATCCACCATTCCAATCCGTTGCGCCGACTTATACCAATGTCGCCGACAAGTCAACATTTTGGCCGCAGAATTGTTGTAATGGGGGGTGCCGCACCCTCACAACCCCCCCTCTGGGACGGCCCTGATTCCACCCTTAAGTGATAGTAACCCATGACTCACTTTGTAATAAAAATTGCACAGTGTACAACCCATTGTTATAACTGGGATTCATCACCCATTTATTATGATTGTCGATGGTCAGAGGTTAAACACCATACACCAGAGTATCATTATTTTTAGCAGACGGCACTTTAATATTTACTAAAGAATTTGGGGGCGTATGGTCACAGGAAACATGGAACCTTGAGGTAGTAAGGTTCACTATACTATTTATTGAAAAAACTTTTAAAAACGTACATGCGCGAACTCCAGAAGGGCAGGCTTGCAGTAGATCATAATATGATCGTGCAATCTACCGCTAAGCCCTTCATCACGCGTAACGCTTTATCTTGTAAAAAGTTCTTTGACAAGAGTATAAAATGGTGTAGTGTGCAAAATAAGTCCTTACAAAGCCTGTATCACGCCTAATTTGCAGACCAGATCTGACCAAGACCCACTTAATGTAAACCCAACTGCTCAACTTACGATGCAGGAAAGGAAAATAAGAAATGGGGCATGAAAAAATGTTTATTTCCCAGGAGGCCAGCTGCCAAATCTCCAAAATTGTTTATGTTTTCTGTACAAAAAGGCAAAGGGGGGATAGGGGGAACTAAAAAGAATTTGAATTTTAAAAAATCGTGATCTTTGAACATTTTGGCGTGAAGATCATGCCACCTTGGGATGTTTTATATGATGTGTTCTTTTAAAAATTGTGTTTGACTTTTTATTTGCTTACTTTAATATGTGCTGTATTAAGCTTTTAATCATTAGTGTATTTTGTATTTTTATAGATGGCGCTGGGCACCTGGGAACCATGGGAGAACAATGTTGTCATTGAATGGTCTTCCCAGGTTGTAAATAAAAATGAATAAATATATAAATAAGACTAAACCTTTGTACACTGTTCAGAGGACTGTAATCATCGCCCAGTTTAAAAATAATGCAGCTATTATTTTATTATGAGTCGGGTATGAAAAAATACACTCTCAGGGTTATTGGCTGGCATAAGTTCATTTTCTATTTATATGAACCAGTCACAATCTGAAATAACTTTGATACCCTTAGTGGGAGTCAGTAAAACTTGATTATTGAATTTGATTACCCTAGCGGTGTCCTTTTTTGGAACGAGCATGGGTACCCAACAAAATCCAAGACATCCCCGAGACAATGTTCAAATTAAACAATAAATGGCCCAGCCTGTAAAAGAAATGAATTAATATCGTCGAAGTAATACAGCCACCACTACAACTATATCCACAATGCAAAGACTTAAATCAAGTTACATGCCTCAAGAAATCTAAATCTGTGTCATGAGCATCTTCTGTAGCAGATTATGCGCATTACAAAATTTCATTAGAAGTCCCCAAAAGACTCTTGGTTTGCATGGTACAAGCCAACCTGTCTGGCGAGAATTAATATCATGATTTATACAATCGTACCCACAAACCTTTGTTGCAATATCAAATATACATGCCTCGGGGCATACCTGACAATGACTCTTTCACCGAGTGCCATCATGTTTTACAGAAGGATTATGGTATAGCATTATTGATGAGTAACTATGCTTGTTTGTTTTATTAGGGGTGCCCTGATTGAGAATTGAACTTACACTTTCAGCTGGGTTTTATAAATGTCATAAACCAATATATGTTCCATCATTATAAATAGCTGGGGAAGGATCAGAGGGAAACCACCATAGATCACACTACTCCACAGTCTTACAGCAAGGAATCCAATTTATTTGAGGCTTCCTTTCCTTTTTTTCTAGGCAAGGTTAAAGACACTATCAGTGATTTGAAAAATATTTGAAATGTGCAGGAATAGCTTCAACGTGATGGATAGGTGTGAATTCTCATAAGTTACCTTTTCCGCTGTAGAATTGACAGAAAAGGAAGGGACAACGGCAGGTTCAAGATTACGATTCTCCATTCAATTAAGGTTTGTAGTAAGTGTTCCGAAGGGACAGTAATGAATCAATCTCCGATTATGTTCCTTATTACAGTCGGCTTTGGTTCTTATCATTTGCAGGGTATGTAGGACCTGTATTGTACTACATGTAAAAATCTGATTTTTGATGATTTTTTCGATTTGCCGATTTAGCAAATCACTGATAGTGTCCTTAATCTATTACATTCTGGAATTTCACTGACAAAGCTATTTTATTTTTAATGGTACCTTTTTGCCCATTATCAAAAATATTATTATTTGTTACTTTAAAGATGACTCCACCCAATTTACAACATCGATTTCTTTTTGTTTTGTTTTAGGAAGGTCAGCAGCCACATACTTAATTCCAAAATTTATTTGAAAGGATATACCATTTCAAAAGTGAGTGGTAGTATAACATAGGTTAGGTTAAGAGAAGATTACCAGTAGCTTCCCACAATGCATTGCTTCCCATGGAAGTTTTGTACGGTTGCCCTGTGGATCGTAGAGATGAAACGCTCCTTAAAATGCAAGTTTTGTGACCAGGACGGTAAATTAGCCATGTTTCATCACTCACGGACCCAACATCGTAACTGTACAAAAACCTCCATGGGTGATGCAATGCATGGGGAAGCTATTGAATCTTCTCTTGGTTAGGTTACGTACAGTAATTTCAGAAATAACAGTAAAAAGCCATTTTATGTTGAACATCTAAATGAAAAAGAGTTCAGCCACAATATTGCAGTAGCAACTACTTTCGGCCTCGGTCGAGTATATTACACTATCAGCAGAGGATCGCGAAGGCGGGGGCTTCGGCCACGCTCCTCAGCCTTCGGCCTCGCTTGGCTAGGGCACATAGTTGCGGCTAATCTGGCAGATGAAATGGAAAAAAAATATGAGCTTTTCTGAACCCTTACATGCATAGACCAATGGACCACAATATTACTATGCCACTGAGGCTAGACAGCACTAATCCCAAAATCATGCGATGCTGTCACATAAGAACATGGGACTGGGGCGGCTGCAGGCTGCGGGCCCCCTGGTTCGGATTCCCATCCACATGAGAAATTTCTTAGCTTCTATCCCTTACCCCTTCCTCCTCCCGAGAGATAAGCTGGAACGGAGCCATGTTAGGGCTAATGAAATCTCAGGTTCTGATGGTTTTAAGGAGAGAAGGATTTCAATAAGCTTCCCACAATGCATTGGCTTCCAATGGAGGTTTTACAGGTACTGATGGGTCGTTAGTGATGAAACCCATGGCTAGAGAATTGACATTACTGATCCACACTTGCATTTTAAGAGCGTTTCATCTTTAACGGT
>JAMKCH010032345.1:0-24158 GCA_023653785.1 Ophioderma brevispina | reverse complement strand
GTGTGATTATTTTAGTCATTTTATCCATTAATTTAACATTTGGGTCAGATATGTTTTTACACAAAAAGTCATTTATTAACTTACAGTCGACTCTCGAACAGTATGGGGGAAATCGGCAAATTTTTTGCAAATCCCAAATCCCCCCGCATTCTCATACCCATAGACAGGGATTGTGCTAGCTTTTTAAAATGGGCCAAAATGTAATTGCTTGAATAACAGTTTCCAAACTATAGTACTCTGTAAACCTAGAAGTCAAAGTAAATTAATCACTGCGCTGTGCAGCATTATCGTGCTTTACTACCAAACGCACTTATCAACTCTTAGGCGCAGTCTCAATCAATGGAAACTCGTGCACTATTTAAGACACAGCGCAATGATGTCACACAAAACAAATCTCTTCCACTGATCACAAAATACTGGTCGGATAAGTCAAACATACCAGGCATTCCTTGTAGAGAGAGTGGAGAGCGTGGCACACGGGTTGGGATTCGCCTTTGGTGCAGAAGATCCCCGGTTCGAGCCCCGACGGGGGCCACTT
Source organism: Ophioderma brevispina (assembly GCA_023653785.1). Taxonomy (NCBI): domain Eukaryota; kingdom Metazoa; phylum Echinodermata; class Ophiuroidea; order Amphilepidida; family Ophiodermatidae; genus Ophioderma; species Ophioderma brevispina. The sequence goes on along the minus strand of JAMKCH010032345.1, from coordinate 23,620 downwards.
GCTGTGATTCAATTGGGTACTAAATCTGGATTTGATTTGTAAGAACTATTGATTAAACTGGAATTCCGCTCTCCCCTTAGTTTCATTTTGGACTTTGGGCAAACGAACCATGAGAATACCCCTTCCTTTGGAGGGAAACGTTAAGTCGTCGGTACCATATACATGGAGAATCCCGCCTGTATTTAATCGCAGCCAGTTTCGATAAGAGTAGGGTGAAACCCCGGGCTGTCCCAACATCGTCCTGGAACTCCTGGGCATCATTGGAAGCAGTGACTGAAAACTGAATGAATCTAACCCAAGCTAATACGCCAAGAATACAAATACAAAAAGACTTGTGTGGGAGTTTTTATTGATTACTTTGTAATTCTAGTTATAGAGTATAGTGTATTTTTGTATACTGACCCTTAAGCATCATAAATTCTTAATTTTTTTTTATACCATAACCTTAAAAAGCAATATTAGCACATTTTTTTTGAAGAGCGCCCCAAATTTTCAAAAAAAATTTGGAGATTTTACACGGTTCCATTGGTAACTGGCTAGTAAACATACCTGTGAATGGTTTAGCTCGCACATGTCTATGTGTCCACAAACGAAGGCATTTTGTACTAGAATAGCAATTATTAATCGGATCCCCGATATAATTCAACGGCCGCTGGAAACGCCTTCCAATATGAAATCGCCGGGAAATAGCGCATGACCACGGTCTGCAGCTCATTCCATTGTTGTTTTAATAGTTCAGGCAAGCCAGTTTAGAGGTTTTTCTCGAGGGGTGGCACTATTTCATCATGGACGGACCTAACCGTAGCATTTCCAGTCCCAGCTCCGCCGTTAAGTCCAATCTGGGTCCCCAATTTTAATTAACAAAATCGCTTATTTTTTAAGATAAATACGCATTTTTTAGCATTCCCTCGTTTTGCAGTTATAGTTCGTAGACATACCACATAACTCTGCAAAATATCAAATTTTTGAAAATTGGGGGGGGCTTCTTCAAAAATGTGCTAATATTGCTAAAATGGGAGTGTATGATGCATGACCCCTTGTAAATTAACCCGTGCCTATAGATACAACACGAGGGCAATAAACCTAATGTACATATTCCAACATTTATTTTCATTATAGCACCAACCCATCCAAAGCTCTCAAAAGTTACCAGTTTTTTCCACTTTCTTTGGTCATGACACTTTCTAAACACTAGAGAAAAACAAGGGCTGCACTTACCTTATGAGCCATAATACTAGGTTTATGAGGGTTGGCTGACGATTTAATAACACCAATCTCCCGTTTTTTAAATGCCGATGAACCTGTTTTGAGCCACAGTAAATTGTTAGATGTTTAAAGTTTATTTCAAACAAATTGTAGGTCTTATGAATCAATAATCACATTTAAAGGCATTGGAGTTATTGTGTGACTATGTTCCATCAGGACTGAGTGTGCTTCTAGCTTCACTATTTTTATCCCACTGGCTTGAAAAGCAGAGGGGGATATTGGCGAGGGCTGCGAATGTCCGTATGTGTAGTGTGTGTTCCAGTTTGGTTAGGTTTTTGGTTAGGTTTCGTTTTTCATTTCCCTCCTTGAAAAGTTTAAGTCCGATTTAAACCAGACTTGGGGGTTAGGTGGAATAGGGGCTTTCCTTCAATGTATAGATCAAAGTTTATGAACCAAGGTCAAAAGTCATCTCAGACCTGCCATCTTGCCAGGGGGAGGACGCAAGTTTACTTGCAGTATTTTTATAAAGTGTAACAGCCATATACAGTTTTATAAATGTAAAGAGAGCACGGAGGATACTCAAGTGCTTGCCGATTGGCAACTTTGGTTCCTTTCTTCAGTGCAAAGCAATGCAAATGTTTTTGAACATGGTGTTTTTTTGCCAACATTTTTTTGTAGATACAGTACATAATCAGTGTGCATCTTCTATCTCTCCAGTTTAAAACTCTAATTAACATATTTAACCAATCTTATAAGCGATGCGAAGCGAAGCTTCTTAAGACAATCGAGTATGTACTATTGACGCTATGGAAAATCTATCGTTCTTACAGTTTAAAAATACCGACCCGCATTTGAATCCCATTTTCATTCTTACCATTAACCCTACGTAGTTATTAAGCGACTGTGTACCGAACCAGGGGCGCGCCACTCTGTTCAAAATTTGTTTATATTGACGTTTTCATTTATAAGTCCCAAGTATTCCCAATTAATTTTTATTTGCCATTCTGTTTTTATATTTTGGTTTTCTCGCAAATTCATTTTTATGTACGTTGTTTTCTAACATTAACCTATGATAATGCTGTGCTGATATTTTTAAAATTAACTTGAATAATTAAACACTTTCAAACGGGGGATATTGTGAATCTCAAACAAATCTAGACAGACTTGATCGTGTTTACTATGTCCATGCGCAGTGGTTTATACAACTCCGCAACACAATATATTGACGCATGTGTAGTGACTCTTTGGCACCACATGAGGTTGGTAAAGGTTTTAAGGAAAAAACGCAAGAGGATCTGCAGCTTGATCCTTGAAAGAAAAGCTAAATATAGCGAGATTATGAAATAAGTGAACTACCAACTGGACTGTATAGATGTACAACAGGATTTATGTCCGTAAAATTATAATAAAACTGCTAAAGCTCAATCATACCATTAGAAATATTGTTTTGGTTTCTCAATCAAATATAAAAATCAGTTTTCATCCTGCTCAAAATACGATTTTGTTAATTTTTTCGTTTCAAGATTAACTTATTGTAGGGAACAAGTCAAGGATTCACGCACACAGTGGTGAAACCTTATGACAATGTCTTGCAGCGTAGGCAGAAAAATGTTGAAATAATACAACTTCACAAGTGAAACACAATTTTGTAGGGCAGTTTACCGTTTACTCAGGTGCGTAACCTCACGGTTGCGCGTTCACGTGCTGCGTCACGTCACGCGCGTCACGTTATTTTTTCATTGCTTCAATGTATATTCAACCAAAGAAAATTATAAATATTGAAATAATATACGTTTTTGCCCCGACTTTCCCCACCACTGCAATCGACACAATTAACGGGGGATGGCCCGATTTAAGGATATGAGTTTTCATCTTGCTAGATTGGCCTTCACCAAAACCCATCTGTAAAGTTTCGCGCCGATATTTTCAACCCGTTTGATGCGAGAGCTAAAAACGGGATTTGTCGGCCTCATAGAGTACTGTGTTAACAATTAATATTGGCCGACCCAAAATAGGGCACAGTTTTGCTCATTATAAACTTCCAACCAAAAATCCTTGAGCTCTAAGATTTCACAGGGTAAATAGAGCAAAATAGGAGCTCTTTCTTTTGATACCAAATGTTGAACCACTTCCGGTAAAATCGGCCTTCTGGGGACGGGCTATTAGCGTCGGGCCATGGACCTTTAATTTATCGTGTCGGGAAAACACATGGTGAAGTAGGGAGAATATAGACGAAGGAGTGCACACACTAGCACACGAATGCAAGGTAAGCAAGTGATAACAAACATAAAATAATCACTCGACTGTTTTCTTACGAAAATATAATTGAAAATAATAACAATAATAATAATAACCACTAAATTAATAAACGTAGCAGTTTGATGACCTTGTTTAATATCAGGGTGGCAATTTGTTTTTAATCGCGGACTTAATTTGGTGACCAGAAAGACGGAAATGGGTTTGCCGGCATTGTTTATTATTCATGGCTGAAAACAGTGATGGTGCTGTTTAAATGCCCGTACCGTAAATCTAATCTAATCGGAAGACTACGTGAAAATTGAAGCTAAACAACATTTCATCGATTTTAAATATATGCGTGTGAAAATAGTATTCAATTTCGAGCTGGAAAGGGTCTAAAAAACAGCAGATAACTTTAAGGCATGTTTACGTGTAATCCAATGCGCGTTTATTTTCGTGGTGTGCGCCCTTTCTACGCATGGGAAGTGGCAATCACACGAGCTGCCTCGAGTTGAAAATTCGAAGGGCGCACAACACTAATCACTCCACATTTGGGGGAATGGTAGGTAGATCCGGGTTAAAAATAACAAAACGTGCGTGATATATTTTGCAGTGCCTTTGACGGACCCGTTTCCAGTGAGGGTGGTCTATTATAATAAAAGTGAAAGAGTACAGGCTCGATCATCAGACTGAGATTATCACAAATCTTTGGAATTCGATTCTGTGTAGAAACTAGGCCCTCGACCTCCGGCCCTTGTCGAAAGTGGCTATGAGGCGTGCACGTCGGCTCCTCAAAATAGTTGTGGCGTGTTTACATTGCACTTTTTAAAATTCTGCTACTAGAATGAGATCAAAAATTGCAACTTCTTTGAAAGTACAGTTGTGATTCTTTAGGGAAATCGATTCAAAGCATTCAAAATAAGTCACGCGGGGTGTGCAAATCAGAGGAGGAGCGCAATATGTATATTTAACGTGTTTTCCAAATGGAGCGTTTATTTAAGTGGCTGTGCGCCATTTGAAGCGCTATCGGGACTGTCCATTTTAACTATTATAATGCGATAGAGTCTGAAAAGACCTCAATTTCTTTAAAAATTTGTAAGATTTTTTACATTAGACATATATTTGACCAAATCGCATTTAAAAAAATCAATGCTTAATGATTGAACAAAAGAAAAGCGCCGAGGACAAGGTGCTCATGAAAATGGTCGATTTATGCAGTGTGTTTCGCTATGCGACTGCATCGGTCCAAATCTGATTGAGCTACGGAATTGTGACACCTCGCGAAATCAAACCGGTTTTCATTGAAATTCAATATAATGGCCGTGGTGTGTGTTTATGAATAAAAGACTACTTGAAATAGCTACATTATCTAGTCCAGTTCGCTTTGTTTATCGTTTTAAGGGAAGCGGATGTCAAAACCGCGTTTCCCTTTATGTTTGACCGAACAGCGTGCGTCGAGTTTTTAACATTGAATTTTAATACACCACACTATCCCTAGAGTTATTTTATAGAAGAAAAAACATTTGTAGGTTTTTGACTTAGATGAAATACTTTAAGAAAGAAAAGTAGAAAGAAAAAGTACACATCAAAGGTGCGAAAATTGCTATTTTCCACCCCTACCCCTTATTATTGGCACGGCAACAATCCTATCACATGCGCTATAGTGACCCGCCGATGCGGGGGGTGTCCGTCAAATAAGCATATATATTACTTATGTGATGTTGTTTTGCAATGTGATATTATTTACTGACTTGAAAAAAATTCAAAGTTAGTTGAATATCACAAAATCATACTTGGTTCCACAAAAACGTGTTTTAACAGATTTATTGGAGTAAAGCGGGGTAAAAGCGGGCCAAAAAACTGAACGCAAATGGGATATTTAGAAATATATCAATTAACTTGAAAGCCATAAAAAAAAAAATCTCCGTTCATGTGTCGTGGGGAAGCAAAAAAATGATGACTTTTATTAAAAAGGGCCATATTGGTAAAAAATAAGAAAAAAATCAAAAACAATGTTTCAGGGTGTCGAAGGGCGCACAATACACAAATCACTCCACAGTTGGGGGAAGGAAATGGTGATAGGTAGTTCCGGTAAAATAACAAAACGTGCGTGAGATATTTGCAGTCCTTTGGGGACCGGTTTCCAATGAGGGTGGTATATTATAATAAAAGTGAAAGAGTACAGCTCGATCATCGCTGAGATTATCACAAATCTTTGAAATTCGATTCTGTGTAGAAACTAGGCCTCGACTTCCGGCCCTGGTCGAAAGCGGCTATGAGGCGTGCACGTCGGCTCAAAATAGTGGTGGCGCTGTTCATATGCACTTTCTTAAAATCTCTACTAGAATGATATCAAAAATTGCAACTTCTTTGAAAGTTACAGTTGTGATCTTTAGGGAAATCGATTCAAAGCATTCAAAATATTGTCACGCGGGGTGCAAATCAGAGAGCGCAATGTGGTATATTTACGTGTATTTCAATGGAGCGTTTATTTAGTGGTGTGCGCCCTAAAGCAATTCTCCTTACACACGATGTTTACGTACGGCTATTATACCTAATCAAATGCCTCATCAGCCCGGCTCATCAGGTTTGCTTCGTGTTACTTTTAATATTTTTGAAGTATTTAAAGATATTTTCACCTTACAAACTAATTCTGATGCTAGTAACGATCGAAACAAACATATTAAGTGATAAATTTACGTGATGACTGAAAAAACAAAACAAAAAAAAACTAACGTGACGCGCCGTGACGTGACGCGCCGCCCCGTGAGTAAACGGCAAAAGCCCATTTGTAGTCATATCATGACAACCCAATCATGGCAAAGTCTGATCATGATGAGTGGACATGGCCGCGGAACACGGAGTTGTGTGATGTCGCTGTTAATTCGGCAACCTTACCTTGTCATGCTTTAGTTGCTCACAGCAGCACAGTGCAGATTGTAAGGCGAGTATCAACGCCCCCTTCCATGCTTGCAAATTTTGCCTATTATAAAATAGGCTACTGTAGTAGTGAAGAAAATTACTTTTTATGATTTTTGTAGCTGATTCAAATTCAACTGGTATGTGATAGCTTGGTGACGGTGAGTACTACCATAAGTCATGACATGATGACTACACAAACGTGTTATGTTAAAGTTTACTGGACATGCTGGAACATAGCGTTTCTTGTTGACTTAGACTTCAACCTAGTCCTAGCTAGGAAATCTTTTCATATAGACATAACTGGGAGATTTATCCTGGACATCACAATATCAATCTGTATGCATGGTTATACATTAGCCTGGCCGAGGTCAGCACTGGATTATTTATTGGTAGTGATGGCCGATCTTGATCGGCAGATTGGAAATCTGCCCGGTTTTGGCCGAATCGGCTTTGAATCGTGATTGGGAGAAAGGTCATCATCTACCGATCTACCCACCGATCTCCAACTGCAATAAAAGCAACAAGTTTACTCAAATACAACAGATTTTTAAAGCTTACCATTTATATTTTTCTATGTACTACTACATGAGGTCATTATAAATGAGCTGCCATCATTTACAGCAAGAATCACAGGTTACACTGTCGATAATTTCTATTACTTTTGCGCGTATTTTACGCATTAATTCCGAAACGGGAGGTTTTCCTGCCGGGTGAAGATCTCCAAAATACATGGAAAATTCCATCAACATTACAGACAGAAATGACGCATGCGTACACGAGTAATTGCAGCCATTGTATGATCCCTACCGATGTCTGAAAAGAAGACTCACGGGTTTCCTCATACGTAATTCATTAGTATATATATTAAAAATGCTGGCCATTAATTCATTTTAAACTTCAGTTTTTGCTCATTTGAAATATTAACTCTTCAACATTATTTAAAGTAAAAAACAGACTTTCAATCACACAAACATTCAAACATTCAAACTTTTATCACAAAAATCCCACGACTTAGCTGTAAACAACCTCAATGAGTCAGACAAACCGTCGCGAGTAGGCTCTAGCACGCGAGTGCCACGGCCATGCTTGATACATAATAGCTGCACAGTGGGGTGGTTAATTGATTTGATACACTAGCACGAGAACGCATCAAGGAATGGACGATGATAGGGCTATGTACTCTCAAATGCAGTGGATATTAATAAAATGTCTACTTGAAAAGTGAATTGCGAAGTAGGTCAAAAAATGGGGCCTTCCACACATTTATATGGTAATACAATTTAGAATATTAAGAAAATAAATTGATCAACTGGCGCAACTTTTGAGGTTGCGACACTGGTTATAGACAATCAACATAGGTTCAATGTCATTCAAATTGCGCCGACATCGGATGCACGGGGGGGAGAGTTAAAGATAGACTTGCAGGGTATATATTACATTTTTATTTGGGTTGTATTGACTGGAATTCTTACAAAAAGTCGTCATAGCACATTATTAAATGCTCTGAAAAACAAAGACTTAGCCTGAACACATGCTAATACTCCGACTAGGACACATTTGCCCTGGCTTGAAATTAATTATGAATCTAATCGGGTCGGATCGGCCCGATCTTGTCCAATTTCTGCTCTTGTGGTTCGATGAATCGGCCATCACTATTTATTGCCTTGCCTGCTTTTTTGGCTAGACTAGACTATAACAGTAACATGCCTTGACTAGAAAATTGAAGCTGTTACAGTGTGGTAGTTTGTCTACGACTACGTACAGAGTGTTTTGTTTTAATGAAAACCACTGTTTCGGCTAATATTGATATGGGACTTATCACGTGAATAGATTAGAGAGTGGCTCTATGTCTAGGCCCGACTAGTCTAGGCCTAGACTAGATCTACCTAGTTTTACTCTTCGCATAGACTAGCCTATTCTTCAATAGTTGGGTAAACAATTCTTGGGCAAGTTTAAATACCAAGTAAGGATGCTCACCCCAAAAAAAAAAATATGACACACTGTCACTGGGTAGCTACACGAAGCGTCATAGGACAGGCCACAACAAGTACTCACACGTGTGCCATGACTTGGTCAAGAAATTGTTAAAATTAGGGCTAGCCCCAGACTAAATGTTATACATGTTTGGCCCAAAAAAAAAAGAATAGGGGTGTAAACTATTAATACTCACTTTATGCAGTGATTAAAATGAAATGTGACATCGGCAACTGTGATCGCAGTTTATAGGCCCTACTTAAGAGTATGAGATTCCAAGAAAAGAAGCGCCCCAAATTTCCTCGAACCTATGTTTTTTACATATTTGGAATGCATTATCCACTGTATTTAGATCACAAAGGAGAGGGGAAGAAGAAGAAGGAAGACGGTCGGGATTGGGAGGATGAGAGGAGGAGTGAGTAGGGGATGGGGAACGATGACGATAGCAGGCAAATTCAAAAAAAGGATGGGGAGTTTGGCGGGTGAAAAGGGGTGGAAAGTAAACAGGCCAAAGGGCACACTGGGACATTTTCTCGGTAGGTGAGTCTAAAACAGATACACCCGATCCAGTGAAATTGAGAGAATTCATATCCTAAAAAATATCCTCCTGCTCACTTAATATAATTATGGTTCATATCATGTTGCATGGGAAAATTATTCTGTTAAACCTAATGCCCAGTATGGTATTTTGTCTAAACAGTTTTTGAATATTATTGAGGATTTGTGCTTGATCAAATGTTTCCAAACCAACCAGGATCAATAACATCTTAGACCTCTTTCTGACAAATAATGCATCATTAGGAGCCGTCTGTTATGATCCCTGGTATCAGTGATCATGATGGAATACCCAGTATCACTCTCAGCACCAAACCATGTTTTGTGAAATAAAAACCTCGTACGACCTTAATTTGGTCAAAGTGACATAAATTCTATTAGGTAGGACTTTTTGGCCATCAGGAGGGAATTCTCCTCAAGAGACACTTCTCAGTTTTCCTGGATTAATGTTATATGACAGTTTGTTGATAAGGTGTGTCAATTATGGAAGACCACATCCCATCCCGTCTGGTTAACAAACGCCATCTAACTCCATGGATCAATAGAGGTCAAACGTCTACAAAAGAGAAAAGAAAGGAAAAGAAGCTTACAACAGGGTATCGTAAGTCACCCAATCAAGGTCTCTCAAAAATTTTCATACCCAGCGTCAGGCCACCCAAAAAGAGACTAGGCGTCTCTTATAGAAGTATATCAATTCAATCTGTACCACCTCCTCAAAGAAATTTTGGTCCTACATGAAATGCCTCAAAACAAGAAACGGTTGGGATTCCGAGTATAAGGAAAAATGGTAAACGGCCTCAGAACAACATTGTTCTAAAGCCAATATACTTAACACGCACTTTAAATCCGTTTACACACCCGAGAAACCTCAGCTACCTTATTACCTCCTAGCCCAAAATTCCTTCGATCCCTGATATTCATGTCACGGTTGAAGGGGTCACCAATTTCTGGCCGACCTCAACCCTTCACCAAAGCCACTGGCCCTGAAGGTGTCCCCTCTCGTATCCTGAAGATTGCTGTGAGGAGGAAATAGCCCCGCCTTGTCTGTAGTGTTCCAAAAATCAATTGATACGGGGTGGTGATCCACATCTTGGCTGCGTGCAAATGTATCCCCAATTTTGAAGAAGGTGATAGTAAGTGATTCCATCAAACTTCGCACATCTTCATAACGGCAATAAGTTGCAAAGTTTTGGAAGCATATCATACATTCTCAGGTCATGCAGCATTTTGATAAAATTTCTTATATTTAAAACCAGACAGCACGGTTTAGGAACAACATCAGTGAGTCAAAACTTTCATCCTGACCGTTAACAATTGGCCCACTCCCTTGACAAAAAAACACCCCAGAATGATATGATTATAATGGACTTTTCGAAGGCTTTCGATTCCGTTCCCCTAACCGGCTTATTCTCAAACTTGACAGGTATGGCATTAGAAATACCAACTTGCTCATTGGATTTCAAATTTCCTTAAGCACCGTGAACAGAGGGTCGTAGTTGGTGGTGAACCACTACTTGGACAGATGTTGCTTCTGGCGTCCCTCAGGGCAACGGGTGCTAGGACCCTTTATGTTCTGGCCTTATATTAATGAGTTGCCGCGTAACCTTAGTTCGGGAGTTAGGGCTGTTCGACGATGTGATGTGTTTTATACCGCCAATTGTTAACGATCATGATCATACTTTATTGCAGAAGATCTTAACACTCTGATGAAATGGCAGAATGACTGGCAACTAAAATTCAATGCCAAAAAGTGTTTTTACCATGAGAATCACCATAAGAGGAATTGACATTGTTTGAGTAGAGCTTGGTGACTGTATTAGAATCAACTGACAGTCACCCCTACCTCGGTGTTGTTTCTAACCAATACATTGGAATGGTCTACATTATCCATAATATGGTTTCATTGCCACTTAAAGGTCCTTGGGTTTCATCAGAGTAATTGTATTCGGGTTCCACTATAAGCAAACAGGCATATTTTTTGCTTTGGTGGAGACCGTTACTTGAATATTCTAACCTCAGTTGGGACCCCCATCAAAAGATCTACAGAAAACCAAAGTTGAAAATGATCCAAAAAAAAGAGCCGCAAGGTTTGTCACACAACACTAGAAACAACATAATCTTCAGCATCAAGCATCAATAATCTGATCAAAGATTTTTTTATAAACTGGACACCTTAAAGAATAGACGAACCGCACAATAGACCTCGGTATTCTGCATAAAAGGCTAGACACGGCCTCCTGGCTCTGCCGATTGACGCCCTGCTTCAGCCGACCAGGTCCAATCACGGCACAACCATCCCAAGCTACAAAGTAAATCGCCACTGCAGCAAAAAAAAACTGTTACAAAAATTCATATCGGCCTAAAAACTGTCATAGACTGAACAATCTACCGAACCATTATTCAAATCAAGATCCTAACATCTTCAAGACCGCAGTCCTCAAGCATCTTCAGCAAGACTAAATAATTTTCTATGCGGCCACTAAACCTGTACGCGTGGCTCCAGCTTGGGAGTGTTGTACAGTACAACCTACAGATACAGATACATCAGGTCAGTTTGGGGGCTTGTTTATTGACAAGGCTTATACTGCTGGTGCTAGTGTTATAGGCTAATTTTTCTAAATAGTAATTTTTACCTACATCTAGTATATGATAGCTCATTTTGACAACTTGTTTCATCAATAGATGGCACCCTTTAAATGTCATATTTCTCAGGGGGAGGGCGCCCAAGAAATCCTAATTTTAGACGTTGCCATGGTTAACCCGGGGGGCGGGGGGGGGGGGGGGGGGGAAGCCTGAGTTCGATTTACTTAGAGTTGGTATTGGAGGTTGCCGGTCTGTGAAGTCTATGGAAAACAATTGTACCTAAATCTGCATTAATATGCCTGTTTGGTTCCTCCAAAACCGCTTGATGAATTCAATTTTTACCATACGGCAAGAAGACATTTTGAGGCATTTAAGCTATTTAGTGATATAGCTTTAATTAGAAAACACAAAAAGCAAGCAATTTTGTTCTGCAAACTTTTGAGTTAGTAAGAAGAAATTTGGCGACAAATGAATGATTTGAAAAATTCAATTTTCGCACCATTCAAAAATCCCTAGACTGCTGAGACAGTTTTATGTATCAAATGTAGTCTCTCATTCTCATGTATATGGGGTCATACCACGCCTATTGACTCCACGATGAGGGTCGAGCACGAACGTAGACAAACGTACAACCGGGAGACTAAGGCGCTCATGCAACACAACGTATACCCGACGTATTGACCGGGTTGGCTCATTACTGCAACCACATTTTGCTCAAATTTCCTTTCCAAGACCTGATTTGTATATAGTTGATTGCATTTTTTTCGTTTTTTGGGGCGTGGCTTTTTGCAGTTATCCGTTTTCGCACAGTTATGATAGAAAAATTACCGTATCATGAGCCTTTAACACCATGAATCTATTACATTTTACGGGGTATTTATCTAGGAAGTGAACTATTCGCCAGACTAGTCCGGCGAATACTATTGTGAAATCTATTTACCGGACAAAGTTATGCGGGCGCTATTTATATAGTATATCTTCATATCACAATATTAATTATCGGTTTATTCCGTAAAGCTTATTTGGATTAAAAATCAATCACTCACCCCATCCCTCCCTCGTAGTGATTGGATAATAGCATCGATTTATAATGCTGTATCACCAGGGTTCGAATCCAACCAGCCGTTATATACTTTATTTCCAATATTTTAGAGTACAGAGAAATATACAAGTCCCAGTATTTTGCCCGGTAAATAGATTTCACAACAGTAATTCGCCAGACTAGTCCGGCGAAGAGCGTTTGCCTATATATAGAGTGCTAATTTTCCGAGGAATGCCAATAATCCACCTCCTCTCCCTTTCCCCGGTTTAACCACTGACATCTATACGGGGAAGGTCAGTGGGTTTTAACCCCTAAAGCGAGATCTTGATGAAAAAATTCTGAATTTTTTATATGTCTTCAGGACTGGTTGGATTACGGCAAAATTCTGAGTTATTGATCTATTTGAGCACAGTTTTTTGGTCCGATATTCTAGCTCTATGTGTGCACCCTAAAAGAATTAATACGACTTGAACCAGGGGGGCCGGACACGATCCGCTCGCCTGGATGTGGTGCATTTGGGATTTCCAAACGGTAATTTATGAATTTTGCCTGCATTTCTATGGCAAATGTGATAGAATGAAGTGTATCTGAGCGCTCGCTTCTCAGGTTCTACCTGCATCATATTTAGCTTCTTCACTTTATAAAACATCATTTTATTGCGAGAAAAAGAGCTTGGACAAGGTTTGAACCAGTAATCTTCAGCACCATAAGCAATATTCTAATCCACTCAACTATGCAAACCATTCTGGTCGAGGCAAATTAATGGTAAATGGGTGGTCGCACTTTACATTGCATCCCACAGCCCAAGAGGAGACATAGTGTTCTTCCCACAAAGCATTTCTTCCAATACAATTTTTTGCACTGGTTGTCACATGAATATATGTGATGTGATCTGGGAAAACTGTCACATGTCGCACAGGACAGTTTTGAAAAATAAAGAAAATAGCTTAAAATCTGTTATATTGTACTTTATTTTTTGTCAGATGGTATAAGGCGTAACTTTTAATGTGTGTATCAAAGAAGAAAGAAGTAAACAGTTATGGAAACTTAATATTTCAAACTCTTCAGTGATAGTAAAAACTCAAAATATAAATTTCCCACCATGTGGCGGGTTTTCCCAGATCGCATCACATATAGTGACAAAAAGTACTTAAATTGCAAGATTGGGATGAGTTCTGTTTAATTAGGTACTTTTTGTCACTAAAAATTCATGTAACACCCAGCGCAAAAATTGTATTGGAAGAATTGCATTATGGGAATAACACTATACCTCCTCTTCCGCAGCCTCATCTTGTTTGATAACATTGGGGCCAGAGTACTCCATGCAGGGCCGTATGCAAGATTTATTTGGGGGAGGGGGTGCAGAACCTCAAAAAAGAGGACCATTTGGGTAAAAGTGGACCCAACCCCCCTAAAATGGACTATTTGAACATCTCATCACCAAAATGTGGACTTGCTTGTCAAAATTTCTTTTTTTTTTTTTTTTTTTTTTTTTTTTTTTTTTTTTTTTTTTTTTTTTTTTTTTTTTTTTTTTTTTTTTTTTTTTTTTTTTTTTTTTTTTTTTTTTTTTTTTTTTTTTTTTTTTTTTTTTTTTTTTGTGAGTGGTTCCCTACACCTCTGCACAGGATGTCTATTTCCTTCCCAGTGTAATCCAGTACCCATTTACTTCTGGGTGGAGTGAGATTAGTGAGGTAAAGTGCCTTGCCCGAGGACATGAACAAGTTGGCCACAGCAGGGGAGGGCGGCGGACCAAGAAATCCCCAATCCAGACGCCGCCATTGGTAAAACAGTAAAACCGGAAATCTTGACAAAAAATTCTGAATTGTTATATGTTGTCAAGGAATATTTTTTTAATTATTCCAAAACCGTTGGAGTGAAGAATTCAACTCTTACTGGAAGGGTTATTCGGACTTTTTTTGCATGATAAGGAAAACAGGCTGCACACCCGTGATGACCGATTCCACATCAAGCACCCCATTTTTGTGTTTGCACTCTGTAGTGCTGTAATTTCATTTGAGATTTGGTTGAGTTGCATATAATGAATGAGGGCTTGGCCGCCACTACTGGGCCACAGTGGGATTCAACCCCACAACCACTTTCAGATCACCAGTCAGGTCGTTTATCCACTGGACCATACATGTCAAGATGTGGTGTGTTTTTTTAAGGTATCTAAAAAAACACAATTACAGCATAGAAAACACACTACATGATACTCAATATGTCAAATAGGGATGCCTAATACAAGGGCAACTCTAATAAGGGTGAATATTGGTCTACTTCGCAAAATCACAGTTCTATTTGGATTCACCATTACTACTTGTTGTGCCCTATTAATTTGTGTGTATATTTCACAATTGTCCAATTTTAGGAGGACTGACGTTAAGATTTTGGGGAGACAGCAAAGACCAACTTGCTAAGTTGCACAAGTATCTGCAAGCGGACAACAGATAAGAGGAAAGACTTATGATGTATGGATGTAAATCTAAACATGTATAGGACTGTTCAATTGGGAGAAACTGATATTTTTTTAAAGTTTTTTTCATGAAAATCAATGAAAACACTGATTTTAATGTCACTGATTTACCATGCCGAAGAAAGAAAAACCTGCCGCTGAGATGAAGAAGCTAAGACAAACTTTTTGGTCTTCTTCATCAGTCTTAACTGTTAGGAAGACGAACATCTGCATTGTTTGCATCATGGAAATTAATTTTTATTACCACCAGTGCCTACCACTAGCATGAAACACAACGAGGAAAATTAGACAACAATGTTCATTTAATGATTTTAATTGAAACTAAAATAATAACATTGGACAGTGCAGCGATCAACTATCAGAATTGTTTACCTTTAAATTTGCTATTTATAGTGAGAAATTAAAGCATGTTACAGCTGAAAATGTGTGATTTCATATCCTTGTCATCAATACTAACATCACCATCAAAATGTTGCCCACCCTATATTCCTCTCATCATATACAAACACCAATGTCAAATATTACAGGTTCTTATTATTAACTTATCAGCTTTTGGTCTATATCCAATATTTTAAAAACAGAAGTAAAAACCCAAAATGAAAAAACAACCTAAATTTTAAAATTTAGAATTCAGCATTTTAAGCATATTTATATCTGATTACTCTGGTGTTTAGATTGCATTCCTACGACGTACACTCTGTATTTAAGCATATACAGCAGCAAATATGTGAAGACGCAAAACAAAGTAGCGCACGAGGTGGATGGAAAATCCAGTTGCACGCTTGGTGTATTTAAAGTGCTTTGAACATTTGTGTGCATCGCGAAGGACTTGATTCTTTTCGTAGTGGGAATTTGTTTTAATCTATAATGATAATGATATTTTTTAAAATCTGTATATACCTACTACAGGCAACTACTTTTAATGTTCAAATAGTGTATAAATTAGGTGAATAACTGCGAATTTACTTTTGCTCGAAAAATGGGACAAATCAAATGCACTTGCACTGAATTTTGATGCTGTCAAATGCTCAAAATTCAGGCACGCGGCATTGATTTGTCCCATTTTTCTCGCCAGAAGTAAATGTGCAGTTATTAACATAAATAGTACATGACATTAGGGGTGGTGGGCTATAAAATGATGAGGTTTAAGATCATTTGTCCTAAATCTTATTTGTTGCATCTTGATCCACTGAGCATTTTGACACCCAATTTGTCAAAATCGGCCAAAAAAATGAGACGGTGCCGCCCAAAAATCCAATTTGAGGGAGGGGGTATGAAGAGGGTCTGAAAATGATAAATGTGTCAGTTACTGGAATTACAACCACATTTTAGCAATTTTAGGGTTAATTTTTATGTTTTTGAGGTCAAGGAATCCATTTTGTGATTTCGTCAGATTTCGATTTGTTCGTTTTCATAAAATTAGCCATTTTAGTAAATATAAGTGTTATGACGTTCTCGTAGAGTCTAAGGTCAGAAATACCTTCAAACACAATAAATGCACAAGAACTTGTGCACAAACGATCCGTAATTATATATAACGTAACCACCACAGTGCTTAATGTCGCGTTTACTGACTAGTGGTTCAAGAATTTGTATGTCCAAAAACAAAATTAATATAATTACACAATTTTAAGATTATTATACTTATAAAGATTTCCAGTATCTAGTTTAAAGCGTTGCAGTTCAACGATGATATGTCATCACAGTGAAGATTCCAAAATGCCAGCATGCAAAGTCACAAATTACTATTCAGGTTTAGTATATCCATGGGAATCTTCTCAGGTTCATGAAGAAAACTTTTGTCCAGCAGGTCAAGATGACAAGGTTAAGCTAAGTCCCTCGACGACATAATCCAAGTATATCAGTCCAAGATAATACCACGATCTTATAGTCAACAAGTTGGAATCTTATTTGATTCCCAGCACGTTCGGCTTCAAAGACAGACAGTAGAATAAATTACAGCACTTGCTCCAATGGAATTAAATATAATAAATCTGGCACTGTGTGGAGCTAAATCACCATTATTGTAGATAAAAACTAGCTATCTTCTAGGCTACTGTTAGTAGTGGATGCTGCCAGAGAGTCCTTCCAGTGATATAGTATTTAACTACTCACGGATAGATTCCCCTTCTACAATATTCATGACATATCCTCATCGGCATAAACATAACCTTACCACTAGCTGCCCAATCGGAATTCATCAACCGAATTACATATCTAAAGCCCCAGCCGAGATGTGTTCACCATGTAGCCCAAATGTCCCTGTTTGTTCATAGGTTGGGGATGTCAGAATGATCCTACTGGATCTCTCAAGCAATCAAATCAATGTAGTAAAGGGGCGACGACCCCTGTTTTGGCATGGTAACTTCAACATGTGACGTCTGAGTTAACTACTTCATCAATCGCACGATGACAGGGACCGGCAAATCGTTGCAGGCCGTTGGGGCAACAGAAGATGAAATTGGAGGGATTTCTCCATATATCTGTGCTCACCCCCCGAATTACCTCACTTCATATATATAACTCTATGGGGGAATTCCCAGATCTTGCAATGAGAGGTTTTGATCTTTTTTTAAAGATAAACAAGCTT
Source organism: Ophioderma brevispina (assembly GCA_023653785.1). NCBI lineage: Eukaryota > Metazoa > Echinodermata > Ophiuroidea > Amphilepidida > Ophiodermatidae > Ophioderma > Ophioderma brevispina. The sequence goes on along the minus strand of JAMKCH010032345.1, from coordinate 6,037 downwards.
CTACGTTTAGCATCCTGGGGAATTCCCCAATTCCTTATTGTGCAATCTAAAAACAAAAAAAAAAACGGGGAACTTAGCAAAACCAAACTAGGGTCTTCCCCTTTCTCGCTTTATAGTAAACAAAATACTTTTCCCGTCGTGAGAAATCTATCTCAAAAAATGAGAAAATAATATTTTTAAAGTTTAATCAGAAAAATGGAGGCCATATAACATAAGCACGAGGGGCGCTTTGCCGACCACGCCCTAACCTTGCCATTTTTAGATATTTTTCTGTGTAGAATTGAAGATAAGCACGTATTAAAAGTATATTCTGAAATTTTCAGCACATAGCTCTTTTCGTTTGGTCACAGTGTCAATTTTATATAATTGGCAATTGTCTCGATTGAACACATAGGGTGCAAAAGGTCGTTGAACCTACCCACAAACCTATGGCACAAATTGTTAATGATGTATTCCAAAACGGGCTGCCACAGCGAAACCGTAATTTAAAGAGCTCAAATTTCTGGAGTAGGTACTATCGATTATTACGTTAGGATAAGTTTCAATGATTGCAATAAGAAAGCGCATGTACTTTTAATGGCAAAAGCGCCCCACCTCATAGGCCTGAATTTAACCAAAAAATGGTCATTTTTACGAACGTTGTAGCTCTGAACGCTGGGTTGGAACCTTTACAAATGGATCTTGACCTCAAAGACATATGTAGATACCCAAAAGGGCTAAAATGGCATAATTACAGTAATTGACTGATTTATCATTTTCAGACCTCTTCAGGGCCCCCCCCCCCCCCAAATTTTGGATTTTTGGGCGGCAGTGCACCTTCTCATTTTTTTGACACGATTTTGACAAATTTGGTATCAAAATGCTCAGGGGATAAAGCTGCAAAAAAACGAGTTAGACAAAATCATCTGAATATCACATTTTTCATCCCCTGATAGCCCACCTCTAAGACACACACTCCACACACACACACACACTCAATTACTCTAAACGTATAGGCTATTGGTATATAGTTGGAGTGGTCTTTTAGAACTAGCACCTACCTTAACCTTCTGGGGCACTACCTACATCTATCAGCATCTAAGACTATTGGATTTGGTTACTTAGCTTGGAAGGTATATCAGTAATGAGCAAATCATCAGAGATACTGTAAGAATGGTGAATGGCTAAACAGAAGAAGAACTATTGATGGTACTAAAAGAAATATCTCATGTTGAGTCCTATAATGAGCCATCAGACAATTGTATCATAGGCGTTAGTGCCCAGGTGGTTTACTGCAAATGATAAATGTCTTGCGAATAATGATCTTACAACTGAATCAGGAATCCCTCATCGTAATGTAGCGTCCAAAAGATAGCTCATGGGCATAATGCAATGGCAAAACAGGTCAACTGAGGCAAGGGAGTAGGCAGGTCCTGGCTCTGGTATCGCTGCTAAAAAGAGTGGTATGGCTTGTAGGATTACACAAGGACTACCGCTACTGGGTTCACTAATGAGCAGCTCTCACAGTAGCAGTGTTGGTACTTGGTGCAATAATTCCTGTGACAACAGAAAACTATGTTAAAATGGACTTTACTGGTGCAGAAGTGAAGTCGGCACACAGCACGTCGCCCCCGGCGGACGAAATAAATAGGTTGCGCCATACAAACGCAAAAACCAAGGGTGCACTATATACAAAACTTGATGCAAGAGTTACAGGAATATATCCACCATGTAGGGGAATGAGTTCCGTAATGGCTGGTATGGCTTAACTCTGGAAGGTTTAACTGATGGAGTCATAGCTAAACAGTTCTCTGGGCAAAAGAGTTCCAATTAGATAGAGCTCTTGGATAGAAGGCAAAACTGTATGCATTTATGGTGGTTGCGTACGTTTTTATTAGTGGTATAATTTCAGTGGATGATCAATCCGTGGCGAAATGTGAGTCGCTCTTTGGATTACAGGTTGTAGCAAAATGGGGGCCAGTCCCTAGTGATCTGTATATCCATTGTAGCTGCTGGATCAAACAAATGTGTTATGTCAAAGATCCCAATTTAAATCTGGATAGTGGTATAACGTGATCTTGTTTTGAAATTATTTATGAAGCAAATACTAGCTCTCTTGTATTTGTTCTGGGCGGTTGATAGCAGTGATGGTATTAGGATTCCAGACCTCAGTGGCATATTCAAGTTAAGTGGCTTGGGGGTGTCATCAAGCAGATTTGGTAACTTGCAAGTGGGGAGGTGTGAAGGTAAGGTATAGGCCCACTGCATTGAATTTTAGCAGGATTGGCTATCTTGTAGTAGCTGTAAATGTACTGGAACAGTACTTTTGGGCTTCATTGGTCCTGGTTTCGCTGTTAATCGGATCTTTCTTGGTAGTTTATCCTGGTTTTCCGGTGAGGGTTGTGGCTTTGGGGCATCAACTCCTCATGTTCCATACGGTGGGTCACAGCTAACATTCTAGATGCACTTGTGGACCAGTGTGAAATCTCATCTTCATGGTGGCCCTGCTTGTGGGCCACAGATGGCTATGGTTTCTTTATCAGCTTACTTGTGGGCAATGTAACCTCGCAGCTTTCATGGGGCAGCTAATGTTATACAGGGAACTGACTGTTCAGAGGTTCCACGACAGGACCTCATCCGATTTATTCAGCTGTTTAAAAGATGGCTCCACTGATGAATGGGAGATTTTCATGGCTACCGCTGGGCTTATTGGTAGGGCTTGCCAGTTTTCATGAGTGGCCCTGTTTCCACATTAGGCAACAGTGCTGATTGAAAGGTTGATAAATTTTGGCACTTGCAACGGTAACTGGTCAATTAGTTGGCTTGCATTGGAAAGTATTTAGTCATGATGGGGATATGACATATCACAGAGTTCCTATAGTGTCTGTTCCTATCTATCAACTGTTTTTGTCTTTCAAGAAGAGCAAAACATTTTTTGAATACTTGATATCCATCTTTGTAATGCTCTTAAAATAACAGCTCCATTGTTAGTTAGTTAAAACCAAAGTTTAAAATCTGTTTTGTCCCCACTAACGTGGGTGGCCGGATTCACTTTCCACTCAGCAATACTGCTTTGTGAGATTTATTGGAGCCAAAGTAATTGACCGAATGCCCTTCCTGACGTCATCCACAGTTTTCCGTTGTGGGCCTAGCCTTTGGGCAACCACACCCACTGTGCAAGGCAGCATGTGTTTTTTGGGATGGCCACCATTAGCTCTCTTCAGAGCTGACAGCCCTTTCGTATCTTCTTTTTCATTCTACCAGGGGAACCATCTTACCCTCCTAATCATATTTCCTGATAAATCCCGATTGGGTGGCCATGTTTAGCCGCCCGACAACTCGGCCCTGGGACAGGTATTACTCATAGCAGGCCCTCAAGGATACCTGACCTGACCGTTGCACTTCATGAAATCTATTTAAGACAATTTGTCAGAAACTATCGATGACACCTTTTTCTTCTGTTAATATTCATGATTTTGTGTGCTCAATGGCAGCAATAATCTGTTGGGGAGTTTTGTTTTCAGCTCACTTCTTACGACAATTGGATATTACCATCTGCAATCGTGTATAGGTATGGATTAATGTCAGAATTGATGGTAAAATAAAGGTACTGACCAACGTATACCTGAAGTAGGTAGGCAGCCACTCTTGTCTGCCCAAGAATCCCAAGTAAATAATTCGGAAACCAACAAAGAAGTCGTGGCCACTATGGCTGTTACCTTTGTGGTCAGTTGACGGTTCCTTCATGTCCTGGGTGCGTCCACATTGCTGAGATATTTCTTACGCCCTAACTATCTCGATATAGCACAAGAAACTTGAGTAGCATAGCAGTTGAGTCCAAGAAAAAGCGCAGTTGCAAAGTACATTCCAGTAGTTAATCCATTAAATTGAGTGCTAAAGATGACTTTATTGTAATACCAGTAGTCTGCTTGTTCAATTTTTTCGGTCAGATGCCATCATTTGGAGTATACTTTAGCTTAGAGCTACTGGCAGCCATACACACATGCGAGTTTCAAAAACTTAAAATTTCTTCCGGATAGGACCGACTGCATAACACCTAATACACACAGCCAACATCCATGTTATATATTGCAACCGTTTTGATGACAAACAAATTTTCTTGGTTGAATACTTAAATTTAACTCTAATAACCTTCTACCTATTAATACCACAAGAAAACAGAAGCTTCACTTGATTTATTGACAAAGCTGCCAGCACTCTCATGTAATACCAGATCTCAGTTTTCGGATTGCATGGCGGTAACCCCTCTCCAAAGTAGACATCGGTAATGGCAACCACAACCATGTAAATGCCCATCAAGGATTCAGAAATCGCTAAATTGTCTAAGTAGTAAATCCTGTACTTTATATTTACAAGTATTCTTCGTCCTCACAAGCCAGGACAAAGATGTTTCCTCCAAGCGCATTCACACCAATGACCCACATCATGCTGCCAAAACCCTGTCGGACAAGAGCCTTTCGCATGTGAGATATGGTGACCTCTCACTTGCCGCACTTCAGGTTATTTGACTAAGGATAAAACCTGGCAATCTCCTGCTGACTACATACATTTCCTACTCCACAAGATGAGTAAAGAATCATTTTTGAATCTTCGTCATCTCATTTTCTCTCAGTCAGTAACTTTAGGTGAGTTAAATGGTTCATATCTGGTATTTCTTTCAACCTATTTCCAGACATGTCATAAAGCGTAGATTACTGGTTTCCGCAAGTTGCAAAATCCATCTGTTTTAAGTTTGGTTGTTAGGCAGGTCCAATTCAGATAAATTTCCCAGACCATGAAATATACCAACTCCTAACCTGTCTAGCTGATTAGAAATAAAAATAATGCTTCCCAATTGCTTAGCCGTAAACAATTTTATCAGGCAATTGGACGAGGCTTTATCCCATAAGGAAAGCATCTTCAAGTTACCCATACCATAGACAGATCAGCTTTAATAGAAACCAATTGATTTCCATACAAAAAATTCTGTTCATGATCAGTTATCATCAAATAATCTTCTGTTAAGTGCTTAATCATTGGTTATGTTAGTCTAGATATTAAGCATTTTCAAATCTCCAAGATGTTACTATTTAATTGTATAAGTTGGTTCCCACTTAATAAAAGGTCAATCAGGTTCCCCAATCCTCTTAATAATTCAGTATTAATGGGCACGATTTGGTGTATTTCCGCATGTGGAAATTCAAAATCCGCGTGAATATCCACATGTTGGTAAATTCACCGGTCCCGCTTGTATTTCACATGGGATTATTCACCGAAAAATGTGTATCTCCGCATGTTGGTAAATTCACCGTCCACTTGTATTTCCACATGTGGATATTCACTCGAAAAATGTGTATTTCCAACATGTGGATATTCACCGAAACTTGTATCTCCGCAGGTTGGTATATTCACAGATCTACGCGAATTTCCACATGTGATATTCACCTAAAAATGTGTATCTCCGCACGTGGTACATTCACAGATCTCCGTGAATTGCCCTGTGGAAATTCACCGAAAATTGTATCTCCGCACGTTGGTATATTTCCAGATCCCGCGAATTTCGCACATGTGGATATTCACCGAAAAATGTGTATTTCCAGCACGTGGTATATTCACCGATCCCCTTTCATTTCCACATGTGGATTTCACCTAAAAATGTGTAACTCCGCATATTGGATGTATTTCTAAAATATTCATGTTGGCCAATCAAGCCAGCACTGTTTAAATTATCGTAATGGAACCTTCGTGATTAACAGCCAATCAACTCGACCTCATGTGATTAAACTCATATAAATGACAGGCTCAATATAGGTCTTTCTTAAAACCAACACTAGCATCTCTCCTTAATTGACATTATTGATCACAAGAACCCCTAATTCCCATAACCAAAGATTACTGACTCGTCCTTCCAGACAACATATTTCGCTGATCTTTCACACAATGGCGACCATTACAATGTCAATCAAACTCCTCGTGCTCACGTTTCACGATTTACCTGTCATTCAAATAAATGTCCAACTATCTATTAGCTACTATTCAGCTTCTTTCAGAATTCAAA